>CAUYSK010056063.1:0-97179 GCA_963575035.1 Avahi laniger
AAAAAAAAAAAAAAAAAAAACTCTTTAGAGAAAATTCCTCTATTTCAGTATGTGATTGCTATCCTAGTGAGGAATTTTTTTCTGAACCCCCTGAAATACTGCCTTTCTCTCTATATTGCCTTTCCAGTGTCCTGTTGAGGATGAGGAGTAGCATAAAAGTATAGGGACGTGGGAAAACCATGTTCTCAATTCAACTGTGACAATGTTTCCAGCGATTAGAAACCTTTATAAGACTAGGTTGTTGTGGGACACTATAGGGTATCTGAAAGCATCTGAAAGGTCAGGTAGATATGGTAAACTGATTTTTAAATAGTATTTTAGTTACATTTTTAAAAATGCTCAAAATATTTTCTCCAATCTCCAGACACTTTTGCAAGTGATGTTCTTCCAAATATATCAGAGTGTCCAAAAAGTCTAGAAACATAGAGGAAATAGTGTATTTATTGTGCTTTTTTCCAATTAGCAAGGTGGTAGGATCCATTTCTTTCATACTTCATTGGGGATGATTACTTTCTTCTGCTTCATAGATAGGATGGCTCTTCAAATGAATCAAGATAAATTAAGGTTTATGAAATAATAATATTAACAATATAGCAACTTTTAATGGTAGTAGTAATAATAACAAGCAGCAGCAGCAAGCGGAGGCCAAAGTAGATAATTAAGTTTCCTAGAGGCTCCTGTTTTCCACTGCATGACCTTAAAATGGGAATCATTTCTCAAGCTTCTAAGACACCAGAGCACAGATGCACGGTGCATAAACAAATAAGTGACCACATTAGCGGTGCCCTTTGGGGGCTTAGATCTTATTCTTGTGACCCCAGGAAGCTGACCAGAGAGAAAAGGGAAGAAAGAAGTACAGGATATTTATCTTTTACGTTTTGGAAATGCTTTTGATCAGCAGAGTTGGAACAAGTTTTTGTGCTTTTGTGCGAACTACAAATGTTCCAGGGGAGGAAGCAAGATCAAGAGCAGTTTGCTCTTTCAGGAACTTCAAAGCCCATTCATCTAAAGGGGTGGCCATTACCATTTTGGCTTCCTCGCTGTGCCTTGGATGGCCCTGCACTTTTCAAGAGGAGAGGCTTGCTGGGTTGGGGCCAGCCAAAACGTTATTCCTTGGAGTGCAGTGTCCCAGAAAATCTGCCCTTCCTGGCCTGTGCTCTGTGATTATAGCCCCAACCAGTAGTGATCCTCACTCCTATTGGATGAGTCGGATGCAGAGGTGAGTGAGGTAGCCAGGCTGGACTACACATTTTCTGCCTCTGCTGCTCTTTCCGGTGTGGAGAATTGTAAACAGAAGAACAAGGCTGGGCTGTCACCACCAGGCTCTGGGGCTGTAGTAGTCTATCTCTTTACTGGTACCAGGGAAAAAAAAAGCAAACAAAAGCAAAAACAAAAACACGTCTTAACTGTGTATCCTCTTCAGCCCTATTATGACTACCGGTACAGCGTAACAGGGAGTTTTCCTCTTCACTTATAAATCAAGCCCTGGGAGTAAGCCTTGTTTGGAGAGTTTAAATTTTTTCTGGGCAAAAAGGACAGAATAATTTTCTAATCCAAAACAAAATGGAAACCAAAACAGAACGACAACAAAAAAATATAGAGCAACACTCAAACACTGTAACCTGCTTCCATAATTGGGAGTTGTTTTGGTCACTAGATGCTGGCGTAAGCGCCATGAAGCAGGGTCTGCATCTGTCTGGCTTACGGTTGGGTCCCCAGATCCCAGCATAATGACCGATCATGTCTGCGGAATGAATGACTGAATCAGGGCCTTGGTGGTTTGCTGTCACCTATTCATTATGTGATCTTGGATAAATTTCCCTTTGTGTTACGTTCTCACTCCCTGCATCCTCGAACATTTTAGCCCACTCCTGTGAATTACACAGAGGAATGTTATTCCTGAGATAATGCCTGACACTGGATGTATCTTGGGGCACCTATGACAGTGTGCTCCGCAAGCCGGAACTCTTTCTTTTTCCCTTCAAATTGGGTGTACATTGGTTACCTGACAGCTGAGCTCACTTTCGTATGCTTCAGTAAGTGAAGATAATAATGCTGACATCCTGCATTCTCACCTCTGTCAAGTGAGGCAGAGGGGCAAGCTCATCTTCGAGGAAGGCCTTTTGTACTCTACGATTTCATTCTATTCTACTTTCTGGAACTGGTCTCAGAATAAAAAGTGAGAAAGATTGTACTTACTGTGAACATAATCACAGTGATACTGCATTTCTTTAAATGTTTCACAGGCCTCTCTATTTCTTCTTTCTTAACTCTCTTGCATAGTTTAAGCTTTCATGCTACATGATGACCTCGTGGAATTTTATCCAAAGTAATTTTGAATAAAATCACATAACACCAAACATATTTCTCATTTAAATATTTACTTTAGAATTCTGGATGAGACGACTTTTTCACATGAAAAGAGTTTATGACTAATTAAAAAATGCTTTGAAACTTTAAAAAAAGAATATCCTAAGGTTTGAAATCCAAGGCTCAGTTTCCAAAGTTTGGGTATTTGATGAACCACCTTTGCTTCAACTAATTGAGAAAGAATACCAGGAGCATTAATAATATCTTAAAAAGCAACACAAAAGAAAACATATAAAACTATTGATTGATTGTTTTTGAGTTCTTCAGTAGCATTTCATTAGTAGGTAGTGTGGGCCAGAAACTGTGTTAGGTGTTTGGGATCAAAGACCTCAACTTCCCAAGCCCTTGTGTATATACAAAAGCAGCACTGGATCTCATGACATAGATTTCAGTCTTGGCCCCTGCCACTAACCAGCTGAATGACCTAGGCAAATCACTTTCAATTTTTTGGGTTCCTCTATAAAACAGAGTGGTGGATCTCATACAGCTCTAATGATATATGTCTTTAAATTTATCCCAAATGAAATGATATAACTAAGGGAGAGTGCTTAGGTAAAAACAAGCCATTCTAGACGTCATGTACTTTTCTTTCTTGAAATTCATCTGTTAATGAACAAAACAAATACATTCAATTTTCACAAAAAGAATCATATTATAAATCTATCGATGGATTGTTTTTCTCATTCCTCATTCCTTTAGTTAACATTGATAAAATGCCTCCTCTATGCCAGAAACCGTGTTGGGAATGTGAGATGGGAGATGAAATATATGTTCTATGTCTTGAAAGAGCTCACAATCTAGTATTGGAGATAGAGAAGAAAACATGAATTTGGATGTTAAGTGCTATTAATTATCAACACATTTACTGAGCACTTATTATGCTTGGGATACATAAGTGAATGAAATTGATAATGATTTCTGTTTCTATGGAGCTTGTATTCTAGCGTGAGGATCAAACAATAAAGGATAAACATGAAAGTAATAAACGATGTGGTATGACAGAGGGTGAAGAAATCAGGGGATAAGAAACATGTAGAGTGGTTAAAGGGCAACAGGGCATCTGTGGTGGGGGAGGAGAGAAAGGCATTGCAATTTTAAGGATGGCGAAGTTAGGTCTCATTGTGAAGGTAACATTTAAGTAAAGGCTTGAAGGAAATAGCGAACTGATTAACCACGGAGATATCTGGGACAGGGAGAAGCAGCAGTGGAAAAGCCCTAATGTTGGAAACAGGCTGGCTGGAGTGAAGAGAGGAAGAGGGAGAGTAAAAGGTGATGACGGGAGAGCAGGAGGGACAGGGAGGCACAGAGCAGACAGGGGCTTGCAGGTCATTGTAAGGATTTTGACTTTTACTGTGAAATGGGGGAACTCCTTCAGGGGTTTTGAGTAGAGGAGGGATGTGCTCTGACTTAGGCTTTAACAGGTCGGTCTCACTGTCACGTAGAGAGTAGATTGTGGAGACTGGGTTGGAGGTGGGTGAGAGAGAACCAGTTAGGAGGGTTTTACAGAAATGGAAGCTGGAGATGCTGCTGGCATGGCCCAGAGTGTTAGCAGTTGAGATGGTGGTGAGTGGCCAGATTCTGGATCTATTTCGAAGGTAGAGCCAACAAAAGTTTTTGGTGAATCAGATGTAAGGTTTGAGGGAAGGTAAAATTCCAGAACGATATGGGAAAAAGAAGGGGCACTTATCTCACTTTGGGAAGTTCAAGGAATGCTTTCTAAAGCAGGTATCAATTAACTTGTCTTTAGGAGACCCAGGAACAAGTGACAGTGCCAGATAAGGCAGGTGGGGTGGGGTGAGAGTGTTCTAGGTAAAGGAACTATCACATGCAGAGAATAGAAAGGCAGAAATAAGGGCATGGCATGTTTTGGGAATTGCAAGAAGTCTTAATGGAAGGAAGGGTGAATGTGAGCTGTATGTCAGGAGATGAGTCTAGACAGGTGGGCAGTGGTTAGACCCTGTGCAAGCAGAGCTTACCCCTTAGAAGAATCTTTAAGAGTTCTGAAGAATCTTTTTGCAAAAGAAATGTTCAAATTGGATTAGTTTCAAACAAGACCCATGTTGGCCAGTGGTGGAATTGAATGCACTGAAACATCAGGGAGTATTTTAATCTATTTAGAAATTCTCAGGAGGCCTAGCTCTTTTATTCTGTACAGACTAGAGCCATTAGGGAATTGACTACAACTATCCATTGTCAGGTGTAAGTGCATCACATACAAGCAAATGGCTGGAAGAGGACTTTTTCGACTCAATTGAGCAGATTGTTTAGTGCCTGCAAAGTGTTTACTATTGTGGATAGTCCATTGCCTAAATATTCAGTTTAGAACAACAGAGATACTATTTCAGGAAAAAAATGTAAAACAAACCTGCTTTTCAATAACTAACTAAGAAAAAGAAAATATCCCATAGTATGTCTCAATCTTAAAGCAGTAACATGGCATACATACTTATAATCTTTTATCTATTTCCAAATTTAAAATATGCATATATTTAGTCATATACAGGTTACTACACTGCATTCTATTCCACACACACACACACACACACACACACACACACACACACACATATTCCTCCTAGCAAAGTGCTAGATTCTTACAGTCACTTCTTTGGTTTATTTTTCTAATGTACTGTTTAGCTAATTTAGCATTTTGATATCCTTCCATAGTAATGTGTTTTCTTGTCCAATTCTCACTGCTAAGAATATTTACCTTGTGGCTGGTCTAAATTCCCTCTCTTTTATGTAGTTTAAATTTGTTTTTCACCCTCCTACTCTCTTCAGAGATGGAGAATGACTAGTAATGTCTGACAAATTGAGAATGCTAAAATAGCACTTTGTGGTCAGGTCTGCACAGCCAAACTGAATGGTAGGCTTGAAGCTAGTAATTGAACAAAACAGACAAAAAGAAGATACTTTTGCTTTATTTATCCAAATAACAGCCTTATTTCTTCACTTTTCTTTGCCTTTTCAGACCCAAGCAGTCACTAGAATGAAGGTTACGTAAAACACCTGGCAAGGCCTCTCCGAATTTTAAGAGTTCCCTTTCTTTCAGCTGTTGATGAGCGAATATATTTGTATATTTGCATACTAAGGAGTAAGGAATGATCTAGTATAACAAAATTAAATAATATATGTGGCAAATAAAGATAAATAATACCCCTAAGGGTAGTCTGAAGGGGGAATACATGCTGAATTATCTTATTCATCTTTAAGAATTAAGTGCATTGTAGATACTATTTATGAATGCCTGAGAGTTCATTCATTTTTAGACTAAAGACATTCTTCTTTACTGGCCCTAGGGCCCATTCTTATTTTCTGGAGATGTCACTAGGAACTGATCCTGCAGATAAATGTTAATTTACCACTATTTTTATATTTTTTATTATTTCTGTATGAAATACACCTGTGGGAATACAGGGAACAAACCAAGTTTAATCTTTGTCACTTTTAATAGTCATTCAATGGTAAGTGGTGGTATCCATCAGATAAATAGGAAGGAATACTGACATAATTGATTTCTACTACTTTGGCCCCCTTTGGAGAGAACAAAGACAATAAGATACACAAAGATGGAGGCTGGTAATTTTCATGCTTATTTTCAAGGCTGCACTAAGGATGAGAATTCTGGAATACAAGCCAATGGTCATGGCGTTTTCTCTCAGTACTACCTGTGATTTCACAGACCACTTGACTTCTGAGTGACTACCTATAAGGGAGATGTGAGAACTTCCATTTGCACCAATGATAATAGGATTTGAGCATATAAACTTTTAGGTCTTTGATAATAGATCAGTTGAAACAGATTAGAATAATGCCCTAGTGGCATGGGAGATTATTAGCAATTTAGGCAAATGAAAGCATTTTATCATTGTAATGTTTTTGGCATCAGACTCTTGTGTGCCCAAGAATATTACTTGGCATTTAATGATTTGGGAGTAAGCTGTAGTATGCAGAATCAGTACTTTAATGAGCTGATATCACATGTACCTTAGTAGAGAATGTAGGCCTAAATATTTTGTGCTTTTATTTTAGTAATACATTAAATACGACCCTATATTTAGAAATATATGGGCCATAACTTAGAAATAAATGAAGAGACAGCAAAAACTACTCTGAATGCACCTTTGTGTGTTCACTACATATCAGAATGACTTCCATTAGTCTTCAATTCCCTTATACTCAAGCTCACAGAAAAAGAGTTTCATTTCATAACATAATTTGAGAAAATGTCCAACTCTTAATACCCATATAGAAATGTTTCTGCATAGCAGACAAAATAAACTTGAATACCTAGAAATCAGCGTGTTCTGGGTATCTTTTCCGTTTTGTCACTACTTAGGCTCTGGGAAAACAGTGACTTTTTTTCTCTCCTCCACTGTGAAAGTTATGAGATTCTTTTGCTCAAATCACCCACAAAAAATGGCTTGGAAGTTCATGTTCCTTAGAGAGTTGTCGATTCTGCTAAAGAAGATTAAATGCCCATATCGCATGTGTCATATCCTGCAGCTGACAAGAAAGAGAGTAAATGTAGTATGGCCCTCATTTAGGGAGCAAGGGGACTGTCAGCCCAGCCTAGGGTGCCTTTCATGGTCACATTGCGCACCACCAAGATATTCATTCAAAAATGAGTAAGAACATCAACAAGCCATTGTTTTGCATCCTGGAATATTTTTGTTTAACAGTTTGAACCCTTATTGTGCCTTTGAAACCATGATTCTGGGTTGGGGGCAGAGGTGTTTGATCCCTGTTTGATTTCACCTGTTTGCACCATAGAAGATGATTAAAGGCACTTTGCTTACCTGTGAAGTTGATTTTTAGCAAGTAATCCTTGTACAACTTCTTCCCGTCCAGGATCTTCATAGCATCACAAAGCTTGGTAGTGTTGGGACAGAGGGTGCGCTGCATTTTGTGCAGGGCGTGGGCCATGGCATACACCGCGTTCACCACAAACATGATCTTGGATTCTTGCTCATAGTTGCTGCTGTCGATGGCTAGGTGCTTGTCGCAAACGCGCCTGTGGTTCCGTTTGTTCTGGAGGCTGCATTGGAACTTTTGCTCCCAGAAGTCCCGGAACCAGGGGTTGCGGTGGTTGTTGTAGGGGTTGAGGCTCTGGAAGTAGCGGTCGAACTGGCGGATGGGCTGCGAGGCCAGCTCCAGGGTGATGGCGCCGAACGCCACGTGCTCGCTGCCCTTGACGATGCTCTCCTGCGCGCCCCAGCCGTCGCTGGCCACCCAGGTGAAGGAGGCGTTGGCGCGGCTGGCGGCGGCGATGAGCTCGCGCGAGTCGTCGCTGCGCATGAAGAGGACCACGACGCGCGCGTTGGGCTTCTGCAGCAGCTCGCGGATCACGCTGTCGTAGGACTTGCGGATGTTGGAGCGGCCCACCTTCTCCGCCGTGGCGATGCAGATGTTGCGCAGGCGGGCTTCCTGCTCGAAGGCCTCGATGCCTGTCTCCCCGTAGTCGCCCTCGGAGGCCACGGTGGACACGTAGGTCCAGTTGAAGAAGCGCAAGATCTCGGCCATGGCTTTGGCCTGGTAGAAGTCGGGGGGCACGGTCCTGGCAAAGTAATCGTAGCGCGACTTGTCGCTGAGTTTGGCGCTGGTGGACGCGTAGCTTATCTGAGGGATCTGGAAGAGCCGTAGCAGGTTTGCCACCTGGGGCAGGGAGAAAGGGGAAGTACCTTTTTTAGAAACGCAGAGGTAAATGAATGGATGTGAAGAATGAATCCAGACCAGCCAAGCTGCCTTTTCACCTCTAGATCACTACATAGTTCTTGAGATGAATGGCAGGCTCTTCCCTGGGTACTGCATTTTGGGTACCAGGGAGCAGGTCCAAAGCAGGTAGTGTACGCGTTGGGACAGGGAATAGCAGAGAAATGAGAAGGGCATCAGTCTCTTCTGTACTCTGTGCTAGACCCTAGAGTAGGATAAAAACTGGTCAGGTTCCCTCAGTGTGGTGGTTAAAAGTTTTTGGGGTCCTGCTATAGCTCAAACAATGAACTACAGTGAATTGGCCGAACTCGGTTTTTAGACAAGTTGGCTGCAGTTGTATAGAAAGAGCCTGGGTGTTGTCTAATTCTCACTTCCCCCTCTTTTGCTAAAAACAGCAGTCTTTGAAAGAGTTTAATTTGGGAACTGTATGCCACATGGACAGTCCAAATTAGGCATTTATCATCTAGGTTAAGAAAAAAAATAATCAATTCTGAAATTCTATTTCATCCACCCCAAATTTAAGGCATACACTTTTCTAAATTCTTAAAAATCTTGACCAACATTTTCTTTACTTTCTTTTAAAACTTTGTTTTTGCTTGGACTTTGTGAAGAGAAATCATACAAATATGCTATTCTCATGGCATTTTGATTAAAAATCAAAGTATGGAGGACCTTGTCAAGAATAAACCACCTACTTCCAAATATTTAAAGCTTATTCTGAATCAAAATTTTAAATTTTTAATAATTCAGCTATCCATATTCCATTGTTTTATTTATTGTAGAATAAAAAAGGAAAGTGAGAATTTATCAAGAAGCATTTTATGTATAAAAGTATTTGCAGAAATTATATTTAAAACTATCTAAACAGATTATATATTTATCTAATAATAAGCTGGTTTTTATTTTTTTCTGGCTATCTCACATGTTCTGAAAACTTCTTTCTCTATACTGACTTTAGTTAAATTATGTAATGTACTAAGTGGACTTTAATCAAAAACAACATTGAATATTCCAATATACTCTATGTACATTGGACTAAATATTAGTATTTGAAATTTTTCGTTTGAAAATTGTGGTTTCACATTTATATTTGACATGTAGGAAGCACAGCTTGAAACAGGCAGCTGTTAGCAAAGAGCACAAGCAACATAAAACAACTGACATCTGAGTCCTGATTAATCATCATTTTATCTGGCAAAGGAAACCAACAGCCAAGTTCATACACAGCTACACAGCATGTTCTTGGAGATCTGGCCTGCTATTAAAACCAACACTTGATATAGCCCTGAGCTATCAGAAATATTTTCTATATCTTTTCAAATCCTAGTACCTCTCATTTAATCACAAATAGAATGGCTAGAAATCTGGAACTTAACATACAATATAATGCAAATTTAATACCCCAAATCTTTCTTGTATTTAGTAATCTAGGATATGGGTGAATTTGGGGGAATGGAAGTGAGTGGGTGGATGAATGGGTGGGTGAAGGCTAGTATATAATGTATTTCTTCTTTTCTCAGGACCGGGGGACTCTGGACAAAATGGCCTATACTGAGCATAGGAGTGCTGTTTGTTTACTCAGCCTGATTGAAATGGCATGTGGCACTAAGCAGGTACTGTCATTACTTCTAGAATGAGTACTTGGCTTCCATTGGATTTATATATCACTATGGCAGGCTCGGTAATGACAGCCTTGTCTGTGCGTGGGCTTGACCTGATAATGAAGTTTCTGGGTGCCACTGTAGAGGCCATCTCTTCTTGAAGCAATAGTTTTCTCATCTTCAAGTTATATTCATCAGGACCTGAACCCCTCAGGGAGACAGAGAATGAAGAGAACTTAAAAAACATCCAGACATTGTTTCCTGGCAGATAGGAACCAAAGTGAAAAGATCCTGAACTGCTGAAACTTTCTTCTCCCAGAGGGGCAGGAGTAATGAGAAGCTGCTCAAGAAAAAAGTTCTCGTCTTTGAACTAATAGGATCCTGTGGCTTCATGTCTACCTCTCCAGGATGTCTGAGAACAATTTACAATCAAGGCAGGCTGGACAAGAGAATGAACTAGCCACAAAATAACGGCAATATGGGAAAGATTCTCTGCACTGGGAAGGGACACATGAGCTGTAGCCTTTTTGGGGCAGTGGTGGGCTAGAATAAAACAGCAATTATTGCCGTCATTTTAAGGAAAATTTTACATACTTCTGTGCATGTGTGTTTAATAAGGAGACCCCAAGTAACTCCAGATAAAGGAGACACATTTGGTAAGTTGAAACATGAGAATGGAGCACTAATAAGTGAGTATTATATAATCTCAATTTTATTGCCTATATTGTATAGCATGGAGCAATAACATAGTTCAAAGTTATGCTATTCAGAGTTACATTAGGAACACATATAATATAAATGAATAATAGAGAACAGTGTTGAAGTACTTTTATTATAGTGAGCTGTTCCTTTTAAAATCGATTTCCTTAGATTATAAGGGTAAAAATGCTTAACTTAAAAGTGAGCGCCACAGGAGGCAATAGACATAAAGTTTTTTCTTTCCCCTCCCTCGCCCATTCTAACTTTATTTCTAGAGAATGACATTCACAGTTTGGTTTATGGATTTTAGAAATGTGTTTGTTCTGTTGTAAAATCAGTTGCCACTGTACTGGATGTTTACATATATATATATATATTTTTTTTCTCCTTTGATATTCAAATCAGTCTTTTATGGTGGGTATTGTTATCTCTATTTTAAAGATGCAAAACACTGAGTTCTGCTAGGTGAAGAAACTTGTTCCTAGTGGTACGGTTAGAATATGGGGGTGCAATCAAGATGTAAAGCCAGATCTTTTGAGTTTAAGTGTCGTGGCTGTCCACTCATAGCTTTCTCTCTACCCTCTATTGTGTGACTGTGAGCCTGAGGCCCAAGCACAGAACGGCATCCAGGTAGAAAGAACAGGAGAGAGGAACAGAAGCGATGTTATGATATGTACCATAGATTGCCTAGTTGCTGTTAGTGGGACCTTTCTTTTTAACATAAATTTAAAACCAGGGTTGAGCAATATCCAGGTAGTTGTCAGCTGGGATTCTGCTGACCCAGCTAACATTTATCTAAAAGCTGGGCATCTGAAACATTCCTGACTTGCTTTACTGGCCATATGGTTTCTCTGAGAAAGCATGAAGAAATAAAGGGAACTCCTACACTGGACATCATTTTGAATGGTAAAAAAAATTGTTTTAGAATGGGGAAGTAATGTAAAATTTTGGAAGAAAGTTACCCAATTATGTTATTATTAGTAGGAGTGGAGGAAGGAAAAACAGGATCCAGTTATATATACTTTAGAAAAAAATCATTTTAAAAGTAGAGATATGCTCAAATAGATACAGATTCTAAAAAGGAATATGGCTTAACAGAGACAGAAGGACTTAAAAAATAATTCATGCAATACACAAGACAGAGAAGAGAGGAGCTCCAAAGAATCCACTGTGTTGCTGGGCTGCATTGGGGGATTTGGGTGTTAAAAGGACTGGTAACACAGGATGGGTGCTGTTGGTGTGCTGGGGGCTTTCCCCACACACAGCATGAAAGACCAGCATGAGCCTGTAGAAATGAAGGACACTAAAGCACGATGTGAAAATGGAGCAAAGTGATTTTTGTTGCTGTTATTGTTTTTTGTTTTATTTGAGATAATGTTTCAAAAGATGTGGCAGGAAGCAATTTAACCATTGGATGGAAAAGTTGGTTCTACATGAGTAAAAGAAAGACACTTGCTTAGTCCCTCTTGTTTTCTCATTTTTCCCATGGAGAATGTTTTCTAACATGGAAATGGTAGTACAAATAACATGAAAAGGTTATATCACACAAAAGAAGGGAAGAGTATCAAAAAAAAGCCTGTAATCATATAAATTGAGTTTGCCCCTCATCATGAATTCTGGAAGGAATTGAAGATTAAATTATGGAATCATTATCAATACTTTTTGAAAAATCAATAATGGGAGGACTCAGAGGGTGAAAAGGGAGGAGGAAGGACAAATTGAGGCAATATAAATCAAGAATAAATATAAATTAATGAGCATGATGTGCTTGGTAATTTTCTAGAACAGAATTTTCTATAGAGAGCACAGGAACACTTAGAAATGAACCAGGCAGGTATATGTATACCATGGAGTACTATTCAGCTTTAAGAAACAATGGTGATATAGCACCTCTTGTATACTCCTGGATAGAGTTGGAACGCATTTTACTAAGTGAAGTATCCCAAGAATGGAAAAATAAGCACCACCTGTACTCACCATCAAAGTGGTACTAACTGATCACCACATAAGTGCACATATAAGAATAACATCTATTGGATGTCAGGCAGGGGGGAGGGGGAAGGAGGGGACGGGTATTTGCATACACAAAGAGTGCAAGGCGCACCATCCAAGACGGACACGCTTGAAACTCGGACTTGGGGGGCAGGAGGGAGGCAAGGCCAACATACGTAACCTAAACATCTGTACCCCCATAATATGCTGAAATAGAAAAAAAAGAATACGGAAAATAAGAAAATACAGTTAACACAGGGTCAGAGGTACTTATTTGTAAATGGAATATGTTGTATGTAGCACAAGGGGGGAAAGTGTATGGGATGGGGAAAGGTTGAGAGCTACTCACTATCCCAGATACCCTTAATAAAATAAAATGCTAAAAAATGCATCCACAAAAAAAAAGAAGATAGATAAAGAAATAATGATTGGCATAAAGAAGATGTCTATTTTGAAACAAAGAATTTATTGTCTGACTCTGTCTAACCTTGGAAGCCTGATTTGCTACTCTTTGGTTATGCAGAGCTAATCAGAAAGTGTGGATTTTTTTGAGGTGGAACTTTACATCCCAAAACTATAGTGTTTCACTCTGACTTTATGGGAAGCATCCAGCCACTTGGGGACTTTGAATGTTCCCCTTAAAGGTAAAGAATGACCACGTTAGCTTTAACCACAGAAACAATTAACTCTCCAGCAGTGTGGAAAACAGCTTTTGAGCTGTATTTATCGATGCATAGGTTTCACAGAGCTGTGATATTCGAAGACAAATGGCTGTGTCCATAATTAAGACTGCCAAGGAATTGGCAAGTCTGATATGATGGAAGACTCAGAAAAAGGGCAAGGGAGCAAAATTGGTCAGGATGATACAGTCTCTGTGACCTTGGTGCCGTCTCCCCATTCATTGATTTCTCAATTAAATATAACTTCTCATTCAGTCAGTTCGCATGTACTGCAAGTATTGATGCCCTGCTGTAGGAAGTAAAGATGACCTACAGATAAAACTGTAGGGGAGGATGATCTCACTTTATTTTTTTTATTCTATATAGCAAGGTGATGAGGAGAAGGCTCTCCATTAATAATCTTTCCTATTGACTGTTTCATCATGTAATAAAACTCATAGAGTAGGCAGCAATCACCATTGTCCAGAGCCTTGATTTCGGACTAGGTTTGAGTTCTTTTTTTTTTTTTTTTGAGACAGAGTCTCACTCTTTCAACCAGGCTAGAGTGCCATGGCATCGTCATAGCTCACTGCAGCCTAAAATTCCTGGGCTCAGGCGATCCTCCTGCCTCAGGCTTCCAGGTAGCTGGGATTACACACATGCACCACCATGTCCAACTAATTTTTTCTGTTTTTTGGTAGAGATGAGCTCTCATTCTTGCTTCGGCTGGTCTCAAACTCCTTACCTCAAGCAATTCTCCCACCTTGGAGTGCTAGGATTACAGGCGTGAGCCACTGCACCTAGTTGGTCTAGGTTTGAGTTCTGACTCCACCATGTTTAAATGTTTTATCTCATTTAATCCTCATAAAAACTTTGTAAGGCATTATGACATCCAATTTAGAGATGGGGAGAATGAATCTTTGAAAAGTTAGTTGACTTTTCTAAAATCACACATTGAATGGTGAAGCTATTTAGTATCAAAAATTGATTGTAGAAAAATAAGAATACATATTCTATATTTGTTTTATTTGAGTGTCAGTCTGGCTAGCTATGTTAATAATTAGGGATCACATGGCTCTCCATCTTCCATTCCTACTCACTATTTAGTAAGTACTCAGCCAACATACTCAAATAAAAATATTCAAATAAAATAAAAGAGTTTCTTGAATTGCTCAATTCATGTAGACATCCTTGAACTCTCCAAGTTGGGTTAGGGACCACTGATACACAACTGTAATATTTTGCACATCCTAATATTGCATTTATCACATTATATTATAATTATTTCTTTGCTTTCTGTGTTTTCATCTATTCTGTGAATTCTTTCAAGGTGAGATCATGTCTTTGTAATCTAAGAGTTTAGCAGAGTGTCTGCCACTTTGTAGGTACTCAGTATATACTCACTGAATGAAGGACACTAACATGTATCCACTTAAATCAATTTGTGTTACCATTTTAATAGATTCAGTTGGTGGGATTAATAGGTTCAGGCTGGGTGCAGTGGCTCATTCCTGTAATCTTAGCACTTTGGGAGGCCAAAGTGGGAGGATTGCTTGAGGCCAGGAGCTTGTGACCAGCCTGGGCAACATAATGAGAGCCCATCTCTAAAAAATTTAATAATTGTCTGGGCATGGTGGCACATGCCTGTAGTTCTAGCTACTCAGGAGGATCACTTGAGTCCAGGAATTTGAGATTGCAGTGAGCTATGATGATGCCACTGAACTCCAGCCTGGATAACAGAGTAAGACCCTGTCTCTAAAAAACAGAATAGATTCATCTGCCAGAGAGAAATAAAGTAGGGCGTAGAGGCTCAGGAGGCGAGGCTCTTACTTCTCCACAGCAGCTAGGATGCATGCCCTGAAGGTTTTCCACCTCCAGGCTCAGTCCCTCTTGGGTATGAAGTGATGAGCACCATTTGGTGGAGTGCTGAAAGTTCCCTGACTCAGTGCAAGTGGGATTTTGAACTTGGTCTTGTCCTCATCCTTGTATATGTTGTTCTTAGAATAAGAATTGGGAATGGGCATATCTATTGGGTGTTTGTCTTTTCCTTAAAACCATGTATGTGCACTTAGGCTTTATGATTGTCTGATTGTCCACGCTATGAATCTTTCTCTTCTTAGGGATATTTTCCATGCTGTTCCTTAAACCTTTGAGAAAGTAAATCCTTAGATCTCTAACCGTTGAAAATTCCTATGGTCTGGGGTTGGATTCAAATTCTTTATTCATAAAACTGACTGCCATTCAATTTCAACCTAATGTATACCAGATAAATAGAGACAGTGAATATCATGAATTGTTAATGAACTTGCAAGGGAGGTTCTCTGTTGCTCGCCACATGGAAAGCCAATTATGGAGACAAGGAGGACTGTCAAGGAAGAAAAGATTTATTGCAGAGAATGCATCAAATGGAAGGTGGGAGAAATGTACTACCTCCCTGACCAACGGATTTTTCTGGAGGTGAAACGAATAATGTATGAAGGGAGTGAACATCATTACATGTTTGGAGTGTACTGCAGGGCATACAAGCACAGCGAGAGATCATGCTAGTACATATATCACATGATCAATAAAAGGTGGATAAGTCCCTCCCAGGGTGAGGACTTTAGTAGTATAATGAACTAGGGGTTAATATTGGTCATTCTTTCTGCCTGTGCACAGGTGGGATGTGAGGAGTAGGTTGGTCAGTGGGTGCTTGGGCACAATCTGTGGTGGGGATTTTTTTATCTTGTCTTCTCTGGACAAACAGGTGGTGTAAGGCTTTGTAATTATCTTGTGGTTGCAAGGAGTTTCTGCCATTTCTGGGAAAGAAACTCAAAAGGAATGCATCAGTGCAACAGAAGGTTACAAAGTTCTGGTCAGCAAATCTTACTGAGTCTTCTAAGCTGTTTCTCTATTTTCTTTTTTGTCTAATTTGAAACTGCAGTTGCCAGGTTATTGGTATTGAGTTAAAACTCACTGTCTATGGGACCACCAATTCAAGGCCACTTAGAGCAGCCAGCTCTAGCCGCAATGTGAACACTGAAAACTCATTGGAAAAGTAACTAAAAAACAAAAACCAAAAAAACCTCAAAAACTATAAAAGATTTTCTTGTTTATGGAGCTGGTTATAAAATGACAATAAGCTTCTCCTGCTACTGTGTCCCATGAAATCAGACCCTTCTCCTGTTGATGCTAGCCTGGTCACACCTGAGTTTTTCAAGCCCCTTTGAACAGAGTTCTTTGGGCTTTAAGGCTTACTCCATTCTTCTTTTTAAATCACATTAAGGCCAAGCTGGTGTTGTGACCAAGATCTTTTAGTTATGACAGAGGAACAGAGGGAGGGTGGGAGAGGCTTTCTATACGTTTTTAAGATTTGAACAGCTCTATCTAGATGAAAACAAAACAGAAAAATTCTGATCATAAGTACAATGCTTTATGTACTTTAGGGAGATAGATACGTCAACACAATAGTGAAGAAGAAATTGAACCATTTGAGAAATTGAGATACACAGTATTTTTGAGTAAGTTAGCCATTCTCATTCTTCTTTTGGACAGCTACAGGGTCATGCCTTCTTATGGGAATTTTAGAACTCTGAGAACTCACTCACTGGACTGGTTTTAATCAGACTACAGCCATTTCCTTTTCTGTTCCCTTGTCATTGATGAGAGTTTGGTCAGTTGCGGTCTCTTAGCACGTAAGTCATAATGCAGGTTTTTATGCATCCTCTGAACACATGGGTGATGGATGGTCCCTGGGATCCTTGAGAAGATTGCCTTATGAATTTGCCCTCAGCAGACTGACCTTCACAAACTGGAGGCATCACCTTTGTGAGCAAGGGCAGCTTCAGTGTTTCCTTTGAAAAAGTAATTTTGTTTTGTGAGTAACATGCTGTGTCATGGTTTATAACAATGGGAGGAACTGAAAGCTATAGAACCCAGGAGGCAAAAATAGGTTGTCTGTCTCAGGAATAACAAGAACTGATTTTATTCTCTGTCATGCAGTGATGAAAAGGCATCTTGTAAAAGCTTTTAGTTGGTTTCCTTTTCTCCTAATCATGTTCAGAAACGCATCTAATGCATTTTGTGCCTTTGATAGGGAAAAGGAAAACCATTTTAAAGAAGAATGGCTTCATTTAAAAAGATTTTATCTGGCTAGAGTTCGAGACATAGGCTCCTCATGAAGTATACAAGTTAACCCTGTGCTATTGGTACATAGTTGGTGTAAACTCTGCTTGAGAGTCTGGGAATATTTCATAGTGAGGTGACATTTGAGCTGGTTCTTAAAGGGCATATAGGAGTTTTCTAGATGAAGAAGGAAGAGAAAGGGCTTCCCAAACAAGGAAAAAAAGCATATGCAAAGGCACAAAAGCATTTAAAAAAATCTCAACATAATTTTATTTGTAAGTGCTCAGGTTATTTTTTCTTCTGGAGTTAGTATGAGAAATGCTGCTTAGATTTCCAGCGTAGCGAAAAATGCTATTTTAGGGATCATACACCTAAAATATCAAATTTATAGTGCAATTTAAACTGTAGTCTTTAATTAAAAAAATATTTACTGAGCACCTGGAGCTGTTCTAGCTGTACACCAGCCAGGTGATACAACAATGAGCAAAAATCACCAAAAAAAAAAAAATCCTTTCCCTTATTGTGCTTAATGACTTCTGAATGTTATTTATATCCTTTCTGAGAGTTTTGATTTGAGGATGCCGGGAAAGCAGATCCCCCCATCTCTCTCTGAGTGTTTATGTATGTATTAGTGGAAACATATGGATACTCTTGCACTGCTGTAACAAGAGGTAACTCAATGTCAGGGATAGCAAATACAAGGCATCTGTTCTCTTACTCCCTGCTCTTGCTACTTTCTCAGACATAACTGATTAACTATGACTTGGTCTCTTACCGAGCCTAGATCCAGCCCCAGAATTCTTCTCAAGATAGCATACCAACTAGCCACTTGTAGTTAATCAGAAATGGTTTGTAAGATGAAAGGTCTAGGTCAATCACTCCATTTAGTTCTAAATTTGAGGGGATAAAAAGGGCCTTCAGAAGGCTCTGCCCTGGATGTGGAAGTCAGTTGATATTGTCTGCCCATGGTAAATGTCTAGCTTTCTACTTAATTCAGTTCAACACAGAAATTTCTTGGGTATACAATATGTTCTAGCATAAGTTATGGTCCTTACTATCAAAGAGCTTGAAGTGCAGTGAGTGAGGGATACAGATATGTTAGCCAATCCTTCTAATATGAGCTAATAAGTATCATAGAGATTAGTATAAGTGCAGGGAAACAAATCAAAGGATGATCACCTCCACTGGGGGGCATGGGGAAAGAGTCATGGAAGACTCAGAAGAGATGATATTTCCAGTATACATTTGGCCTCTGTGGGTTCCACATCCATGGATTCAACCAACCATAGTTTGAAAATATTTGGGAAAAAATTGTATATGTATTGAATATGCACAGACATTTTTTCTATGATTATTACCTAAACAATACAGTATAACAACTATTTACATAACATTTACATTGTATTAGAGAATATAAGTAATCTAGAGATGACTAAAGTATATGGGAAGATGTGCATAGGTTATATGCAAATACTATGCCATTTTATATCAGGGACTTGAACATTCACAGGGTTTGGTATCTGAGGGAGGTCCTGAAACCAATCCCCCATGGATATGGAGGAATGAAATATATATATATATATATATATATACACACACACACATTCTCTTTTTTCAGCTTTAGTATTATATAATTGACAGATAAAAATTGTGTATATTGAAGGTGTACAACATGATGTTTTGGTATGTGTATACATTGTGAAATGATTGTCACAAGCAAGCTAATTAACACATTCATCATCTCACATAGTTACCTTTATTTTGTTGTGACAATACTTAAGATCTACCCTCTTAGCAAATTTCAAGTACATCATACATTATTATTAACTATAGTGACTGTGCTGTGCATTAAGTTTACAGAACTTATTAGTTTTATAAATGCAAGTTTGTACTGTTTGGCCAACAACTCCTATTTTCTCACTCCAGACCCTTGGTAAGCATCATTTTACTCTCTGTTTTTACCTATGAGTTTCACTTTTTGATTCCATATGTGAGATCATGCAGTATTTGACTTTCTGTGTCTGGCTTATTTTACTTAGCATAATGTCCTTCAGATTCACACATGTTGCTACAAATGACAGGATTTCCTTTTTTATTTATGTGCTTTTTAAAATTTTTTTTATTTCAGCATATTACAGGGGTACAAATATTTAGGTTATGTATATTGCCTTTGTGCCACCTGAGTCAGAGCTTCAAGTGTGTCCATCCCCCAGATGGTGTGCTTCGCACCCATTAGGTGTGAATATACCCATCCCCTCCCCCCCATCTGCCCGACACCCAGTGAATGTTATTACTATATGTCCATTTAGGTGTTGATCAGTCGATACCAATTTCAGGGTGAGTACATGTGATGCTTGTTTTTCCGGTCTTATGATGCTTCACTTAGTAGAATGAGTTCCAGATCTATCCAGGATAATACAAGAGGCATTTTTTTTTGTAGTTGAGTAGAACTCCATGGTATACATATACCACATTTTATTAATCCACTCGTGTATTGATGGGCACTTGGGTTGTTCCACATCTTTGCAATTGTGAATTGTGCTGCTATAAACATTCTAGTGCAGATGTCTTTTTTATAGAATGTCTTTTGTTCTTTTGGATACATGCCCAGTAATGGAATTGCTGGATCAAATGGTAGTTCTACTTGTAGCTCTTTGAGATATCTTCCTATTACTTTCCACAGAGGTTGCACTAGTTTGCAGTCCAACCAGCAGTGTATGAGTGTTCCTATCTCTCCGCATCCAACATTTATTGTTTTGGGACTTTTTTGTGGGGAAGGGCAAGATGGCAGACAAGAAAAACTGCCAGCCAGAGTGTCTCTCCAAGAAAGATAGATTTTACAAAAAAGTGAAAAAATAAAAATAAAAATAAACAGGCAGACAAACAGACCGGATGAGGATTGGAAGAAAGAGTGCCTGAAACTACAGGAGACTCCACGGGAAGAAGTTGTAGAGGAGAACTGGAAGGAGGAAGGCAACCGAGAGCCTGGGAGACCAGCAACAAGGGTAGGTGGAGTGGTTAAATTTACTCTTTCTTGCATCTCTGACCGCTGGTGGGCTCCTGAGCGATTGGAGAGACCTGCTAACATCAGCCCAGAGATGGCTGCCGCCAGTGAGCAGTGAGCTTCTTGTTGGCAGGGCACCAGGCTCCCAGCTCCCTCAGGGAACCTCTAGCCCGCAGACCTGAACCTATGGGCAGGCCCCATATTGCTTCATTCTCTGCTTCCCCTTCCCTACCCACAGCTGCTGAGAGAGATAATTTAGCCACTACTCAGAGGTATCCGCAGGGAATGGGATCTTTCCTTTTGGGGCCCTACAGTGGACTGAGGGATACTCAGACTGTGAGCTTCCTACCCACCAGCCCTCCCAGGTGCTGCTTGCCTGGTGACTCCAGGAAAGCAGGTCAAATCCTGAGGCAGAGAGACATTGATACAGCTTGAGCACCCCATGGGTGACTTGAGACCAGCACATTTCTCCCTGGCAGGGTCAGGGATTGATCTCTGGGGCCCAGGGGATAAGGATTTCCTTTTCTAAGGATAAATAATATTCCACTGTATGTTTTCTTTTCTTTTCTTTTTTTTTTTTTTTCCAGACAGAGTCTCACTCTGTTGCTGGGGCTAGAGTGCTGTGGTGTCAGGTTGGCTCACAGCAACCTCAAACTCCTGAGCTCAAGCAGTTCTTCTGCCTCAGCCTTCCTAGTAGCTGGGTCTACAGACATGTACCACCATACCCGGCTTATTTTTTCTATATATTTTTTTAGTTGTCCAGCTAATTTATTTCTATTTTTTAGTAGACACAGAGTCTTGCTCTTGCTTAGGCTGGTCTTGAACTCCTGAGCTCAAATGATCCTCCTGCCTCAGCCTCCGAGAGTACTAGGATTACAGGTGTGAGCCACCATGCCCGGCCTGTTTTTTTTTTAATTTCAGAATTTTATGGGGGTGCACACATTTTGGTTACATAATTTGCTTTTGTACAATTTGAGTCAACGTTATAAGTGTGCCCTTCACCCAGATAGTTTGCGTTGTACCTGCTAGGTGTGAATTTACCCAACCTTTCCTTCCCCCTCACACCTACTTGATTTCTCTTGAGTTTTACTTCCATATGCACACATAAGTGTTGATTGATTAGTTCCAGTTTAGTATTGAGTATATGTGGTGTTTGTTTTTCCATTCTTGTGATATTTCACTAAGAAGAATGGCCTCCAGTTCCATTCAGGTTGTTACAAAAGATACTAGATCACCATTTTTTTTTTATGTCTGAGTACTTCTCCATGGTATACATATGCCACTTTTTATTAATTCACTCATGTATTGATGGGTATTGGGTTGATTCCACATCTTTTTCTAGTATAAGTGTCTTTTTTATAAAATGTCTTTTTTTTCTTTTGGTAAATACCTAGTAGTAGGATTGCTGGATCAAAAGGTAGGTCTACTTTTAGTTTTTTGAGGTATCTTCATACTACTTTCCATAGAGGTTGTAATAGTTTTCAGTCCCACCAACAGTGTATAAGTGTTTATTTCTATCCACATCCTTGCCAGCATCTGTCATTTTGGGACTTTTAGATAAAAGCCATTCTCATTGGAATTAGGCGATATCTCATTGTGGTTTTGATTTGCATTTCCTTTATGATTAGAGACATTGAGCATTTTTTCATGTGTTTGTTGGCCATTAGTCTGTCTTCTATTGAAAAGTTTCTGTTTATGTCTTTTGCCCACTTTTTAATGTTGTTGTTTGATTTTTTCTTGCTGATTTGCTTGAGTTCTTTGTAGATTCTTGTTATCAGCTCTTTGTTGGATGAATAGCATGCAAATATTTTCTCCCATTCTGTAGGTTGTCTATTTGCTTTTCATAAATTCTTTGTCTGGGCTGATATCTATAAGAGTTTTTCCAACATTTTCTTCTAGAATTCTTACAGTTTTATGCCTTAGGTTTAAATATTTTATAGATTGTGAATTAATTTTTGCGAGAGATAAGAAGTGTGGATCCTGTTTCAGCCTTATACATGTGGCTATCCAATTTTCTTGGCACCATTTATTGAATAGGCATTCTTTTACTCTGCATATGTTTTTGTCTGCTTTGTCAAAGATCAGATGGCAATATGAAGATGGATTCAAATCTGTGTTCTCTGTTCTGATCCATAGATCTATGTATTTGTTTTGTACAAGTACCATGCTGTTTTGGTTACTATAGCCTTGTAGCATAGTTTGAAGTCTGATAAAGTAATGCCTCCCAATTTATTCTTATTACATAAAATTGCATTTGCTATTCAGTGTTTTTTCTGGTTCCACATGAAGAATAGAACTATTTTTTTGAGGTCTGAAAAAAATAACATTGGTATTTTAACAGGGATTGCATCGGATCTGTAAATCGCTTTGGGTAGTATAGACATTTTAAAAGTGTTGATTCTGCCAATCTATGAATATGATATGTTTTTCCATCTGTTTACATCCTCTGCAATTTCTTTCCTCAGTATTTTGTAGTTATCCTTATAGAGGTCTTTCTCCTCCTTAGTTAAATATATTCTGAAATATTTTATTTTCTCTGTTGCTATTGTGAAAGGTATTGCATCTTTGATTTGATTCTTAGCTTGACTGTTGGTGTATATGAAAGCTACTGATTTGTATGCATTGATTTTGTAGACTGAGACTTTGCTGAATTCATTTATCAATTACAGGAGTCTTCTGGAGACGTCTTTAGGGTTTTCTAGACACAGCATCATACCATCAGCATACAGAGATTGAGCTATGTGATTTATATCCTTTAAAATAACCTAAAACATATGCTAATTACTCATATTTTAGCAATGAAGCCTTAGGTTTCAAAGAATGTAATTAAACTCTTCAATTTCACATAATTAGCAAGTGGAAGAATTGGGGTTCAATCCTATGGCTATTTGGATCTAAAGTTCATGCTAATTCTTTAGTACCATACTTCCTTCTGTTTGACCTTGAGTGTGAATTTGAATGTCTATATCTAAAGAGTATTACTATTACTTATATATGTGTATGCATAGTCTTTGACGTGTCATGTATTAAATACTACACAATAATTATTCATTCCTTATCCCTATGTGCTGGAGGACAGGCCAAAGAGATTCTGAATGGAAACCTATATCTCAAACATTTATTTCAAAAAAGGAGGAAGAGGAGAAAATAAAGAAGGGGAAGAAGAAAAGTATGATGAAGAGAAAGATTAATTTATAGGGTAGGTATTTGTAATATAATCTTTGGGAAGAAAAACAGAAGATAAATTATTTAAAACCACATTTGTTTTATTGAGAAAGTATATGAAAAAATGCACTGAATGCATGTTAACTGCTCAATACTTGAGTGCTGAATGCAAATTAATTGCTAAAACCATCTGGTAATCATTGAATCTGGCAATAAAAGTGATGAGTGAAGCATTTATCATCAATCTGAAGGCACATTTTTCTAATGGATTTTTTATTCAAGTTTTATGTTTCTGTTGTGAATTTAAGATTATTTTCTAGCCGCATAGTGCTTCCAACTTCTATTTGTAATTAGGATGATTCCAATGACATAGTGGTGGCACTAGAAGTAATATTGCAATTGGCCTTCATTGATCAATAGAGCAACTATCTCTTGACCCCACAAAATAATGCAAACTTTGATTAAATTAAAAGAAAACTAATTAAAATACTTTGATTTTTGAGAAAGCCTCTTACAGATTTCAGAGTTTGCATAGAAGTGTGTGTGTATGTATGCATGTGCATGCACTTGTGGCTTAAGAATACAAATTTAAATTTCTATTGTGTAACATTGCATAGATGTTTATTTAACATTGACAATGGTATGCTCTTCAGGAAGATAATCAAAGGAAATAACATCTTTAATATTAGACTAACGTCCTTAGGAAGAATATTACCCTTGAACTGGGGCAAGAGAAGTCCCTATACAGGACACTATGCTTTACTGAGCCCCACAGGTAAGAAATACACCAAAATGAAACTGATAGAGGGCACACAGATACCTGTTTCACTTAGAATCCAATATTCAGCACCAGCACATTGTGACCCATTATCCCAAAGATCAGCTCTTGTGATCACCACCATTCAGATCACAGGGAAATATTTCTCCACATCTCTTGCACTATGTTCTCATAATAAAAGGCAACTATTGATATATATGAATTCTTGAAGTTTTCTGGGTTTGCCTCAATTCATGTCAGAGATGGATACCTCTTTTGAATGCACGGAGGATTTGACTAGCAGAAGCTTTAAGTAAAGAGAAAAGACAAAATAACTGTCTTGTCAAATCTTTCCTCATAGGTAGCATGAATTTAATAGATTTTTATCTAAAAATGTACTGTTTTACAGTATTGCCCAGCATCCATTAGTAATGCTTCCCTTTTTAAAATTTCAAAATATTGAGGGAGTACAAAAGTTTTTGTTACATGGATACATTCTATAATGCAGACATTAGGGCTTTCATTGTGTCCTCCAGCAGGCCAGTGTTCATTGTATCCGATAGGTAAGTTTTTATCCCTCACCCCACTCCAACACTCCCCTCTTCCCAGTTTCCAATGTCTTTTTCGTCTTTTTGTGCCCACGTGCACCTATTGTTTAGCTCTCACTTATTAGTGAGAACATGTGATGTTTCCCTTTGTTTTTTAGTATGTGGTTTCAGAAGTTCTCATGAATCAGCATAATATTCACAAGAACTGTACATGAATATTGAGTAATATTTGGGCATATTAATCAAAGCTGTTTAAGTAAAGGTAAACTTTTTAATTTAACTTTTTGAAAATATAATTATTAATATTTTTATAAAAATTAAATGATTTACAATTCTAGTGTTCAATGTCTACCTATTTGCCAATGTAAAGAATCAATCTCACGCTTCACTAGTTTATGAATAGACTTGCATCTGTACAAATTGGGAGTTGAAATTTTGAGTGTATTTGGGGGCCAGTTTTCAGGAACCCAGAAAGTGAAATGGGTTAGGGAAAAAAATCTGGGTAAAAATTATCACAGGAAATTGTCTAGATAAGGAGCTAGCTAGCTAGATAAATAATAATCAGCATCATTAGTATATTCGTTGTCTATTGATGAAGAAACAAATTACCACAAACATAGCAGCTTCAAAAACAAATTTATATTTCAGTTTCTATAGATCAGAAATCCAAGTACAAAGGGGCTCAGCTGCTTCTCTCTTTAGAGTCTCACAAGGCCGAAATCTAGGGGTAGGCAGGGCTGCACTCTTTTTTGGAAGCTCAGGGAATGAATCTGCTTCCAATCTCATTCAGGTTCTTGGTAGAATTGAATTCTGTATAGTTTTATGGAGACTGAAGTCTCCATTTTCTTGCTGGCTGTTGGTTATACAACAATCCCACGTTCCTTGGCTCGTGGCCTCCTTCCTCCATCTTCAAAGCCAGCAACGGTAGATCAAATGTTTTCTAAACTTTGTATCTCTCGACCTCCTCTTATGCTGTATCTCTCCTGTTTTCTTCTTCCACAGCATGTTTCCAATTTACTCTTTTGCCTTCTGCTTTTAAGGGCTCATGGGATTACATTGGGCCCACTTGCATGATCGAGACAATGTCCCAATCTTATTGCCAGCTGATTAGTAACCTTAATTCCATCTGCAAAGTCTCTTACATCAGTACCTAGATTAGTGTTTGAATAACATGTGGATGGGAATATTGGGGTATGGTTGAGGGAATGACTTTAGAATTCTGATTACCACAAAGTGTCTGATCATAATAATGATTTCTAATGTTTATACAGAACTTTACAATTTATGATGGCTGTTCACATTCATGAATTTGTTTGATTCTCACAACAATCCCATTAGGAGGTGTCTTCTCCATTTTACAAGTAAGGATTTTAAGTGTAGAGGGTATTTAATGATTTGTCTCCCTGTTCCATTCTTGGTATCTATCAGACACTTCCTCTTTTTGCTTTGCTTTCCAATCTTGGTGCCATGGTTGTTTTTTAGACCTGGGGACTTGGACCCAGCCTTAGGACTCCACCTACCTGCCCCTCACATTCCAGAAGCCATTTTTATTTCTGTTGCATTGATTTCCACATTCTAACGACTATAACATATACCACATCATACTAACCATTGGAGTAAGACCTTTATCTTATTGATGATGTAAAGGGCTAAGATAATTTGATATTAAAAAAATACCCATCATAGATGAGTCCTTGGGGTTTTCTAGATATAATATCATATTTAAAAATTTGTCAACTTCCTAGGGTTCATTTAGCCCATTACCCTTTATTGATTTCTAAATACCATTAGGTCAATATTTACATTTTGATGTCATTTTTCTTACCCTGCTAATCGATTTTGAATATGATAGCCATATAGTTTTCCTTCATCCCTCTGAGCCCTTAGAATTGGGAGTCTATGCTTCATATTTTTCCAATGTTTTTATAATATTGATATTATTATTTTCTTTTCAACAATACTCCATTTTTAAACTAAACAAGGTTAATATTAGTCCTGGACTGAAATAGTCATATGTCCCACCAAACAAGCAATGAAGAAATAATATATTGTCTAATTTCTTAGACACATCAAACCAATGTTTCTCATTTTCCTGATGGTGAAATTTAGATAAAAGTTTACACTAAAGAAATTGATCCCTGGAGAATAAATATCTGTCTGTATGTGGTCTCTGAGATCTGAGAGCTGGCATAATGAAATGCTCTAGATGTATATATGATGACTTATTTCCTTGTAGAGAATATAATTTTTCAGTACTTAATCACTGGGCATCCTTCTACTATGGTCATAGTTTTCAGCTGAAAATAGCTGCAATATATTTTTAATTAAAATTCATACAAATAGAGAGGAAAGATAGGGAATATAAAATCAGAAGCTATAGGTACAAATGTAATAGAGTAATGAGTTACCATAAATCTAGATTGCATTACGTCCACTTGTCTTAATGAATCTTATTTGACAATAGTCAATAATATATTTTTTTCTGGGCTAAAAGCTACATTGCAACTGAGATTATTGGTTAAATATTTTCCTACCAATTGATCTTGACCCAGAGGAAATCCATATTCTGTTTCTACTAGCAGGCTTTAAATTTGTTCTTATATGGAAAACTGTATTCAGTGTTCATGAAATCATAATTTCAGATTCATTTCAATATAGACACCCTACTTCCACTTTGCCTCATGATTCTAATTGAATTAGAAATGGAGCAAATGACCCTTAAAATTCTTTAAGGAAGAATGTCACTCTCTTAGTTCATTCTACTTTCAATCTAACCTAAACTTTTAATTTTATGTATTTCAATCAATTTGATTTTTATGTAACCATTAACATAAATATGCAGTTATACATCAGTATCCACACATACATGCACATGTTTATAGTCTTCTCATTTTAACTTAATATAGCATGAATATGTGCAATTTGATAAATATTCCATTAGACCATGCTGTTTTAATTGTTTCAAGATTTTCAATTGAAAATGTATGGGTCACTTCTAAATTTTAGTTCTCCAATACCTTATTCCTGATTAAATATATTACTCCCACTATCTCACTTTTCATAAATAATATTGCAATTAGTATTTTGGGCATATATTTTTGAACTATGCTCAGCTTACTCTTTAGGAATGGTTTGATGAGTGTGCTGGCTATTGTCTGTGTTCTGTGTCTTCTAAGATCCATTTGCTGTCAAGCCTGTTGCCCAGGGAGGGTCACTCTCATGAACTTCATCACTTGGAAGTCTTTTTTTTGCAATGAGAGGCACTGGCACCAGCAAGTTAGCTGGTGGGAGAAGAGAGAACTTGAGAACTTATTCTATTCTTCTTCCACCTCCTAGTGACTGCCTCAGGGGGGTGGTGGGTGAGCTCTGAGGTATAATTTATCCTCCTCTTCCTTTAACCTTGGGTTTCACCAGTCCCTTGACTTAGCTCTTTTGTCTCGGAGGTAGGAATGGCTTCCCACGTTGCTAGTCTCTAAAGGCTTCACCATGCTTTGGTACTCTTACCCTGGCCACACCTCTGTAAACAGCACCCTAATTAATCTTTTCCACATTTACAACCTTTGAGTGAGTCATCTATTTTCTGTCTCAACCTGATAAAGGGATAAAGTATAGTAATTTATTAGGCATTTGGAATATTTTGTCACATTTTTCTTCAAAATTTAAAAGTACTACTAGCAATATATAAGCATTCTAGTACACTTATAACTTTCTTTTTTAATGGTTATTTTTATTTTATTTTATTTTTTATTTACTTATTTTTGAGACAGAGTTTCACTCCATTGCCCTGAGTAGAGTGCTGTGGCATCAGCCTAGCTCACAGCAATCTCAAACTCCTGGGCTCAAGCAATCCTCCTGCCTCAGCCTCCTGAATAGCTGGGACTATAGGCACATGACTCCACACCCAGATAAATGTTTCTACTTTTAGTAGAGATGGGGTCTTTCTCTTGCTCAGGCTGGTCTCAAACTCTTGAGCTCAATTAATCCTCCCAACTCAGCCTCCCAGAGTGCTAGGATTACAGGTGTAAGCCACCACACTCGGCCAACCTATAACTTTCTAAGACTAGATTTGCTTTTTTAATTATTGTCAAGATGATAGGAAAAATAGAATGTAATATAACATTTCTTAATTGCTACTTAGGATAAATATTAAAAGAGTGTGTGTGTGTGTGTGTGTGTGTGTGTGTGTGTGTGCAGGTCAAATAACTATATAGCAAAGTGTCTTAAAAGCATTAGCTATGAATTAGTGTTCAGATTTTAGCTCAAGCACAAACTAGCTATGTGAATTGATGCAAGACTCCCTCTTTAAAAAAAGAAATCTTTAAGCCTTACTGTTTTTTTATCATCTGTGAGCTGGAGATAATAATAATGTTCGAATAAAGTGATAGGATTAGATCTCTATGGTTTCTTCCAACTTTAAGTCTGTGATCTTACATCTCCGGCAGTAACAACAGGACAGAAAGAAACCCTGCATGGTCTGATAACGTTAGCATGGCGAATAAAGCAAAATCCACTTCACGTGGTGAGTTACTGAGTCGTTTGTATGGCAACATTTTTTTCCTTTTTCTTTTCTCCAAAGACTGATAAACGTTATTTATGATGTATATTATTTCTCTTCTTATTCATCAGGAAATTATTTTTACAATGCCAAATGAACTAGACTTAATCTTTTACTGTGTTAAGAGTCAAATTCTGTTAACCAAAACCAGCCTTGCTAATAAGAGAAATGGAATTGCACACTTTTATCAATTCACATTTATTTATTGCTTTTCTGAAGTCTTTTGTTAGGAAATCTAATTTTGATATCCTTAAGTCATCAAGAAAGGACTGGAAACACTATCTGAAATGAAATGCTTCACTTCATCTAATATTATAGATCACATTATTTTTCTTAACAGAGGGAGTTTCACAAGAGTGTTAAAAGGCTGGGGTCTTGCAACATATAGAGGAAATGGAATATTTCTGGGAAGATGAGGAGCATGAACCTCAGAAGTAGCTCATTTGTACTGGAGGTAATGGTGTGAGAGAGAGGTAATGCTAGGGCCTTTGAGGGGCTCAATGAAGTGGAAACGGTAGATAGAGAGCTTACATATTTTCTGCAAATGTGTAAAATTTGCAATATGAGGACTAAACCTGGGAAGAGCATATAGTGCATAATGTGCTTGCTTTGCATATGGGCATGGTGTTATTGACTCACCTTCAATAGGTCTTATGCTTTGCATTGGTGGGGTGATGGATTTACCCTGCTCAGTCTGCCAGTCCTCCATGAGCAGGAACATGGGTTTGTAAGACATCTGTGTAGGGTTAGGAGGGCAGCTGAAAGCTGTTGAACAGAAGGGAACTAACAGGCTTGTGCACAAATTAGACTTGTAAGTGTAGTGCCATCAGTGCTCTGTGGAAATGCTGAGCAACTGGAGCTGAAGAAGAAAGGGAAAAGTCTTTAGGGAGGTAGGTGATTTGAGACATTAATGAATGCATGAGAGAATGGGAGATTCACTAACAATGTTTTTATGTATTATCTGCAAGGAAAATAATCTACAGAAATCTCATAACATATTCCAAAAGAAAATGTAGATGTAGATGTAGATGTACCTAGGTGTCTACATTTAGTAAACTGGATTTTAAAATGTTTTTCTGACACTTAACAGAGAATCTGTCATTGAAGCAAACTATCATTGAAACGACAACAACAAAAGCCAAAAATAAAATGAAAGAAAAAAAAGGAAAAGAAAAAGAAAAAGTGTAAGGGCCCTCCCACAGAAGCCTCAGGGGAGCAGGAGAGGAGGGCAGAGAGTGGGCCCTGTGCTCCGTGGCAGCCGGCCAACTTGGCCAGAACCGGCCAGAGATCCGTGACCCTTTGTCTCTCGCAGGAGAGTGTGAAGTTCTGTCGGCTCATCCATTCGAGTAATTAGCAAAAGATATTATTTCCCTGCTCCATCTGCTTGCATTTTTCCTAATAATTGGAACACTGAATAATGTCCCCGAGTCCTTCAGCTCTCTGTCACCACCACTGAGCACATCTCTGGGGAAAGACCAAGGACTGAATACTCAAGAACCTTAGTGTTCCTGTGCGAGGGGCGTCCGTGAAAATAAGAGACCACGTCACAACCCAGGGGCACATCAGGACTCAAAAGCCATGAAGTTACTGAGTCCAAGGTGGCAGAGACCATTTTACTTTGAACTCCACTGCCTACAGCCTTAAGCACAGACAACCGCCTTGCAAATGCAGGACTTAGTAACCATGTAGCTTACAAAAAGAGAACATGTAAAACCATGTACTCAAACAGAAATTAGCTTTAAGAAATTGCCTTATAATGGCAGGCTGGGAGTGTAATGTATTTTTAAAAATCCTATAGCAGCACTCTTATGGATATTAGATTATGGATCTCTTCAGATGGGGACCATGCCTCTCTGTCTTCCTCTGCATGGCACCTAGCGTAGTATGATGCACAATGGCATACTCCGCTACGTTCAGAGCTTCAGACTGGCCGACTGAAAGTGCTTCAAACCAGCAATGAACAGAATAAAATGAAAAAGAGAAAATGTACGTTTCCATTTTTGAATGAATGTTAAATTACTTTTTCAACTCCAAAGCCCTTCTCATTCTTTTTTTTTTACTTGCACTATAAGCTAAATCTCAATAGGAGAAGTGTTTAAAACATACCTAAACATTCATTCATTCAGTGTATTTTATTAACTACCGTGCGCCAGTATAGGAGGTGCCTGACTGACTCCATTTCTGTTAGTCAACCACCATAGTTTTGAGGAGTCGAGTTGCTGCAATATACTTTCAACATAGATACATGCAAAAGTAGTTAGTATATGTTACTACTTTCTATGACATTTACAAGATTTTATTATTAATAAATTATTAAAGTGCCTATTAAAAAACTCAATTCACTTTCCTGAAGGTACCTTTTTACTAAAAATTCATTCTACTCAGATACTTCTTTTTTTCTTCAAAGGCCTAATAAGTGATAAAACTGAGAATAGAACTTAGGCTTTCAGATATGACGTCAAATGTTTTTTCTACTATTCTTTCTACTCCCTGCCACATAAGAATGAAGGTATGATTTATTTTAAAAAAAGAACAATTTAACTTTATAACAAAGATTTTATTAAATATTGCTTTCATATTGCAATTACGATGTGAAAGGATTTAAAATAGAAACATCTCTGTGTTGTGAAGCAAAGTTTCACTGTATATATAGCAGAGAGAAACAAAATCAAACATGATAATACATTTCAATGGTCAATTTAAATACTGCATTTATATAATGCTTAAAGAAATTTAACCACGTAATAGAAAAAATATCATTTGCAGATTTGTACTTTATTTGAGTTTCGGCTCCTTTAAAAAGGAAAATGACAAAGAATGTCAATTTCAATATAGGCTAATAGTAACAAAATGGACAAAGTTAAATTTGTATATATTTTATAAAATATAATCTATCTGCTCATTAAGATATCTAGATTTTTTCCTAAAAATTTCTTTTGTATAAAACTCTTAACAATAAAGTTGACACATTATTGAGATATACTGTATATCATTTTAAAATAAAGTGTCTTTCTGTAGATTTGATGTCACTACTTTATGCTACCTTTATGTCCATTAGGCAACAAAGCTAAATTATTCTTTAAATTTAAATATTTTTACAAAAATCAATGTTTCCAACACTTTACGTTGTAGAGGAGTATAATGAGGTTTTAAAATTTTAAGAAACTGGCCAGTTTCATGGAGGTAGGTCTGGAACCTGAGTTTATGGACCCACGTTATGGTACCATCTGCTGATATGCTGGTAGATGTTGGACAGCTGGAATAAAAGTCTTGAATTGTAGCACATGCTGATTTCCACGGTGTAAATACTCCCACCAAGGCTGATTTCAAGGCAGTATCATGACATCACTGAGTGAGGAGTTGCAAAGCTATGTGCAGCAGCTCCCATCTTGCATTTTTCCCGCCATACCAATAAAATAGACGTAAATGATCTCAAGAGCACAGATAACAGTAAAACATATTAAAAATCAAGAAGTTGATTTTGAGTGTTATCTTTGTTTTTGATACAGTATTTAATTATAATTGTAAATTCATATTATTTGATATTAATAATGACTATGTTTAACAACTGGCTCACTGATTCCTGAATATTTAACCCTTGCGTCGTCTGGCTCTTGCGACTGGTACAAACTGATTCCTGCACACCACTGGACCATAAAAAATATGATGCATCATTTCGGTTGGTTGAAAATGTTTCCAACATGACTTTTCTCAGTTTTGTTTTTACGTGGAGAGAGAGACCATGAAATAGTTTGATATCTCTATCAAATCTGGTATAAGTAATATCATAAACTATAAAACTAAAATGCTTAAATTCTATATCATTGCATAAAGTTTCTGAGAAATATTCAATTTATTAATATTTTTAGCCTATGCACTTAAATAGATAGATAGGTAGATAGATAGATAGATAGATAGATAGATCCTTTTTATGCTCCTTGGTCTTGGATCTGGAGATTCGCAACCTGGTTTAGTCCATTTAAACATTTGCTGGGATTCAATCCCAGATTTTTCAAGTGAAAATTTTTTGCCAATTAAGTATAACACACTACAGAATCATTGCCACAGTGGAATGTACAAGAAAACCTGATTATGATTTACTAATCTGTAACCACATTGTCATCAATGTCATTAACTATGTACTAATGTCATTTCATTTTATGAACTACATTATTTTTCTATATTCTATTTTGTTGTGATTGTCTTGTGCTGAGTGAAAGCATTCATGCTATTAGTTGGTGTTGGATTTATGTGGGTAAAAGTTTATACTAGGTAAACTGAGAATGGTGCAGGGGATTGTCCACAAGTAGCTAGTACCAATGTGGAAAAGAAATTTGGAGTGATTAGAAAGGCCTTTAGAAGAATGGATTTCGGCAACAGCAGAAGCCATCAATGAATTTCAAGCTTCAAATACAGGTACAGAGAAAGAAATTGTATTCAGGGGTAGAGAGGTCGTGATAACATATAGGTTGATACTTCTTGGTAACCCACTCTCTGCATAGTATGGAACAGTTGAGGGTCACTGACAAAATCTGCTATGTGAGCAAATACTGTGGTCATAGTGGTTATGGTTATAAGGCAAAGTAAAGAAGGCTTAGTCAGATATGCAGTTGTGAAGTAGACAGCCAAGCAGTCTTAAAAACTCTGTTAGCACATATAATACACCTTTAAAATCCTTTACAATCCTCCAACTCTAATTTCACTATATCGATCTGGGATGATGATTATTATCTGGGGAGGCAGTCTTGATGTGCCAGATGGTAAAATGAAGCTCCAAAGCCATGACTAGCATTACAAAAAAGGCACATCTCCTGGGATCTGATAGGTGTTGGGAAGGCCTGAGAATCCTAAAACAGCTGTGCTTTGGTCTGTCATCAAGCTTAAATTTCCAACATTAGAGATTTACTTCTTTGGGCCTTGAAAGACTACCATGATAAAGAGGCAATATAGTGGGGGAAGTTAGGAAAAAGAATGAGAAAACTGCATTAGTTATTCTCAACTCACTGCAGAATTGAACCTTCTCTTCAAAGTAGTTAGATGAGAGAGAGCATCCCCCACCCCACCTCATACACAATGCTGGCTAGAAACCAGATAAATGGTCCAAGAGGGATAGTGCATTTTCAAGGGCCCCAGGATTAGGTAAAGCTCATAAGTAAAAGGAAGAAGGACCATCAGGACAAACTTTAACAAGGGCTGATCCTTTTTACAGGGCAAGCTTTGATCAATTTGATCTAGTCAAAGAAATTTCATATTCGTCTGTTTAAGGGATTTTTATTTTCACATTTCCAAAATTATTCATATTGTAACATTATGTTAGAAACACCTTGACCACAGTATCAAGTAACATACACACAGGCACACATTTTCATTTTATAACGTATAAGTGGTTTACATTTACTCTGGATCAGATTAATACAAAACACACAAAAATTACAGGGAATATCCACTAGGTGGCGAGTGTGCTATGTAGTGTCCCGCTTACCTAGTTCAGGTGGAGCTGTTTCATCTCGTTCATCAAGATCCTATCAGATTGCTTCCTGGCCAAACAGATGTCTGAGGTAGATTTTAGAAGCCAGATAAGAGTTTCCAATTATTAGAGAGCAATTCACCTTGTGAATTAGATGCTTTCCCCGTCCACTAAGCAGCTTGAAGGGCTACTTATTGCATCATTATGTGTTTTAATACCACTGGTCACTGCTACCTGGCTTTTCATCTGAATTCTGTTCCAGTGACTCTCCAAGTACCATGCAAGTTGAAGTTAAGAGCTTTGTCCTCGGTTGCAGTTTCTTTCCTGTAATTTTCCTCTCTACTAAGGACGGTTAATCAACCGAATAGACCTGAAACCCTCTTCCCTTGGCACTTTACAAGTCTTTGTTCTCTCTTTATAGTCCTCTTATGTGAAGTACCACACAAAGGACTAATAATTGCAGGGCTGGCGGATAACATCGGCTGATATGGGTACATGCATAGCCAAAGTTACTTGACAATGAGTCTTCTGCCTTAGGAAACCTCACTTATGAACCCTTTCTGGGGGAGGAGTAATTTCCATTAACGTACCAATTAGGCAAAGTTTAGTAGTGATCTTTAGACTTTCTTAAGTGCATTTTCCTCCAATTTGACTTAGTTAACACGAATTGTTTTCTTCCTAATTTAAAATGAACTCTAATTATTAATCTTGCATCCCTTATTTTTCTTTACCTCTTTGATTATTACCACATAATAATAGAAAAATTACAGACATAACATGATCCTTATCTAGTAATCTTGAAATCTCTTTTCAGATATTGGAAATTATAATATTAATATTGAATCAAGTTATTCATCATTCCCTATCTAAAATTAGTTAAGATTTTGCACATTGTGATTTCTGATTGACTTTAACTTGTGCAAAACATTATAAAGAAGTAAAGACATAAAGAAAAAATATCATTTGGAAAACCAAAGTAGAATAATATCCATAATCTTATATAAGTCATTTGTTAAAGTTATGTCCACATAAATTTCATGAACAATGAATCGACATAAAAGAGCATCTTTAATCTTAAATCAGATCCCATAAAATGCCAATTCTTCCTTGTGAGTGGTCTGAATTATCTGCCTTTCCTCCTTTGACAATGCCTTCGTTTTCTCAAGGCTCTTGATCGTGTTAAATTGGGAAGTAATGTGATAACCTACATTAATTTATTAATAACTCATAATAACTCCCATTTTAACTTGACTGGATTTACTTAGGAATAAAGAAATGCCCTACAAGGAATTTTTAATTCTAGCATCTCAGGCAATAATCAGAGGGATCTTCTACAAGCCAGCATCATCAGTGTTGGCACGCCAGCCAGCCATGACGCATGCTTCTCTGGAGGATCTCCATAACGGGAGACTTAGACTGGTACGGTAAAGAGAAAGTCTGCCAGTTGGAATCCTGGCTCCACCACTTACTAGCAGAAACTAAAAACCAAATCATGCAAAACAAAAAACTACTTATGCAAAAATCGTGGTTTTGCATAAAGTCCTAATATTTCTGAACCTCTGCTTCCTACTCTGTTAATAGGCAGGGGTGTATGTAGGATAATAGTACCTAATACACAAAGTTAATGGGACTTTAAATGAAATAATATATAGCAGTAGTTACATTATCAGTTTTTACTAATGTGATGGATCAGATAGATTACTAAGAGGCAAGGTGTATCACCATTTTAAGTTTACCAGAATTTCAAAGGTAAATAAATTAAAATTTTTTGTGTGTGTCTGTGCTGTTGCTAATAAAATTTAAAATATTTTAAAGACTACATTTCTTAAAATATTCATGTTGCAATGTACATGATTTTTGTGACTTTTTAATTCTAAACTAAGAAAAAAGCTTGTAATCAACTGTCCTTAAGACTATTTAGACAAAATTATTTTTCTAAGTATTTCCCCCCCATTTTAATCATTTAAGGCTTCTCTAAATATATCAAACATTTAATATGAAGAAAATGTAATTGGAATATTAATTGCATATTTTGAAGAATATATTAGATATAGTCTAACATCTTTGAAAAAACACAGAAAATGTTTTTATTGTTGTATAAAATTCATTAACTCTCTAAAGTTTTTAAAGAATTTGTAACTAAATTGAATGTGTTAGGAAAATAGATTTTATTTTCATATTAGATAATACTGTAGCAAAAGCTTTATAATTTTATAAATATGGGCATGTTAGTTGAGGGTAAAACATACACTTGAAACATTCCGGGTACAAATAAGAATTCTTACTTAATCAATAAAGTCACCACTAAATTAATTATTTAATATAAGCACATATAAGAGATTATAAATTGTATACTGCTTTAGATTTATCCAGATTTGCTTCCTAGGACCTAGCCTACTTAATGAATGTTACTTAAATTGAAACAAAATATATTATTTTATTTTTAAATAAAAGTTTTTTGCAATAATTTTCATATTTTAATATTTCATTTTAAAAACCACAAATGACAAATTATAATGAAAACATGCTTAAAACATATAATTCAACTATCCATTAAAAATTTTCTTGGCTTATTGTACTTGTTCCTGAAAAATTTATAATTCTTACAAAGAAGGAGTATCCGTTATATATATCCAGAATTGAAATTTTAAAAAGCACCGATTTTCATAACGGGTCTATTGGCTTCTATATCTACTCTATTTTCTAGGATCTGTCTAAACATTTGCTTATCTCTCTGTTTCTCACTAGTGATATGAATATGTCCTGTGATCTCCATGATAAATTATGTGCAACACTGTAATCTACATATATATCCATCTGACCATAGCGAGAGATAAACCAAGTGTCATCCTGATATACATGTTAAAAACTTTACATTTATAGAAATGCCTCCAAAGACACATGGATCAGTACAATGTGAATTTCCATAAAATGATTCTTGGACGGTGGTGTTTGGCATATAATCAGGAAAAAAGTAAGAAAAACTGATGCGATAAGAGAAGAGATTGCAGGAGAAACAGTGGGCAAGAAAGAAAAGCTTCCATTCTTGATAGCTTTCAAGGTCTTATCTCCAGCCTTTCTGAAGCTGGCAAATTTCCCTTTCCTTTAGGTCTATGAACCCTCAATATATCCCAATAGCATTTTTCCCTGTTTTTGCCTCAGCTAACTTAAGTGGTTGTCTGCTTCAGGAAGTGGGTTTCTAATGTGTATATATAAGCATGCAATATTTCTTAGGAATATATTGTAGCATGAGAGGTACATAGTATCCCTAAAATAAACCATTTTAAAACATATTTCACTAGGCTCATATGTCAAACCCTTTTAAACATTATGCTATAATATGACTAAAGTATTAAAAATGAAGTTTCTTGAGACATTAAAATTATATAGACACACAACACCCCTTTTCTCATTTAATTATGTGCTACAAAAAAGTACAGTACAAGTCATTGCCCAAAGACTCATTTGATGAAAAATCAAAATTAAAGATATCAATTGTTTTAGATTTTTTTGTGGAATTACCTACTCATTTTTTTATAACAAACACATATTAGCTTGTATTAAATCCATATTAAAATAAATAAAAATGTATTAAGGGCTGATGTTTAACTTCTTAAATGAAAGATGATATTACTGATCACACTGGATATTAAGATTAATATCCAAAAATATGGTTATAGATTAGAAATAAAAATAAGAATTAGCATTAAATATTTTTTACATGGTTCTTGGATGGGACAGATGAATTTATTTTCACTTAGTAGTTGGAACCAATGGTTTTGGAATCAAACTGAAGGAACCATTAAAAACAATAAAAGGAAAGCTAAGCGCCAAATAAAACTTGGATATATTGCAGGTAGGAACAATTTATAGACCATGAGGACATTAAATATGTATACATTCAGTAATAAGATAAAATATTTTTCTGTAGATTCTCATATGTTCCCAAACTATGTTAAGAAATTTTGGAAGTTGGCTTTATCTTTTAAGACCCTCGGGGTAAACATTTCAACATTTATTTACAAAATTACAAAGACAAATTTCTTCAGTGTAACTTGGGAAAAACATGCTGCTACACAAGTAAATCTAAAACAAATAAGAAAATTTTTTAACGTGAAATGGTGGAAGTAGTGGCTTAACCTATATACAACTGCATTTTTGTGGGTAAAAATTGGCAAGGTCATACGGTTCAATGTGAGAAAATATATACATATATATTCTATCATATAGAAAAGATCTGGAAATAAATTTGAAAAAAAATCAATATGTTTGAGAAGTAGATGATTTAGAAAACTTCTTTTCTATATATACATATATTTCTCTCTATATACATATATGTATATATTATTTCAGCATATTACGCAGGTACAAATGTTTAGGTTACATACATTGCCTTTGCCTCACCCGAGTCAGAGCTTCAAGCGCGTCCATCCCACAGATGGTGCGCACCACACCCATTAGGTGTGAATATACCCATCTCCTCCTCCCCCTCAACCTGCCCGACACCCAGTGAGTGTTACTACTATATGTGCACTTAAATGTTGGTCAGTTAAATCAGTTAATACCAATTTGATATATTTTAACCTTATAGATAGATCATATATTTTTTAAAAGTATAATTTAGTTGATATTATTGATGACTCTGGTGTTGCTTAATTATTATCCTAAAGTCTCTTCCTACTGTCTGACAATCTGCTGTTGGTAAACGCACTAAAAGTCCTTCAGTCAGAATAGACAGTAACTTTGATTGTGTACCCATATAACATATAATATCACATCATTTCTATAGAATCTAAATTATCTTATGAAATTATAAAATTGCAGGTAGGTGATTTGTAAATAAGTTGTTCATCCATATTTATTTGAATGGGTTCTATTTTTTTTTTTAAGTTCTGGCACACAAACTACTTTAGAAGCTTAACACATTTTAGCAGTTTATTATGACAGAGAAGTTATATCTGATATAAATGATTATTAGTGGTTGACAGAATGCATTAATTCAGTGGATCATACTTTTCAATATTAATTATCCATGGCACGGTTTTTCAGATCCAGTCTCATTAATCACAGGCCCTAGGCCAGTATGCTAATTTGAAGTCTATGTAAGAATTAGTAAATATTTGTTCCTTGGTAATACAGTGATAAAATTATGAACTAGAGTATATCATGACTGAGGACCATTGCTATAGAAGGTCAAACACTGGATAATACTAGTCCTGCTGGAAAAGTCTGTATTTCTCCATACAGTATATAGTGTCCTAAGTTTGGCCCAAATAAATAAAGAGATTATTTCTGTGAGTGGCAGAGTAATCTCCTGGGTTTTTTGCTTGTTTGCTTGTTCTCTTTCTTGCTTGTTTATCTGTTTTTAAGTCTGGCAATGTTTTTCAATTAATTCCCAATGAATCAACAATTTGAAATATGAAGTACAATGAACAATGTATGAGCCAAGGTCTTAGTTAAGGAAGAATCTCTCTCTTAATTACAGGGAAATGTACCGGGACCAGTTTCTGCCCTGTAGAGTTGACTCTCACATGTTATAAATAACGGGCACACTCCCTAGGAATTATTGCAGATTATAACTGAGGAACCGAGTCTTCGGCTTGAAGGACAGTCAAGTCATTACTCTTTGTGAATACCCTTCCCACGTAAATTTGAAAACCTGTCTCTCGAGGACTGTTTTTCATTTCTACCTCATCATACACATTATCTACCCTTCGCTCCAAAACCTTAGAGTTTTGTCCCGGTTGTCTCACAACCTCCCTGTTTGACAAACCAAACTGCACCAGTGAGTAGGATTAGGCTAATGTACTTCCAAAGTGATTTACTTTCAAACTAAGCGTGCTATAACTTGAAGAAGTGGTTCTGGCAGGGAAGAATTTGAGCTGTAATTGAGGTATCTTGAGGTGAATGAGCCTGATCATGCCCTTCGAAGCTTGTATATCACATTGATCCTGTGTTAGTCTTTTTTGTTTGGTTGGTTGGTTGGTTTTGGCTACAAATTTAATTTCTTTAACTATCGAATCTGAATCTTCTTATTTTGTCATACACCCATACCCATCTGGTTATGATTTTCCTTCTACATCTCGGAGTCCCATGTCTCTTATTTTGTTTATATGAATGGTCACTGTCCTTCCTTCTTGTTTTGTTTTGATGCACACCTAGCAGTGATTATGAGGTCCAGGGCAGTAATTTCTTGGACTGCTTGCTGGTATTCTGACTTTAACCCCTTGAGCATTTCTCCTTGACAATTTATGTTCAGATGATGGTTTTGACATTGAGATCTCCCTCTTTGATTTCTAAATCTTAATTATTCCAACTCACGATAATTCAAAATGACCAGATCTCTTTGTTAGGTCCCTTTGTTCACACTTAGTCATATTTTTCATATTTTAAATTCTTTTTATTTTCTTGCTTTTTTTCTTTCTCTATTATGTGTCAGAATTAATTTTGGGGTTTGGAACCAAATAAACCTTTGTTATATCATGGCCCTTGATGACTTTGGAAAAGTTACTTAATCTTTATAAGCTTCAATTGCTTCATTTTTAAAATGTGGGATATAATCTCAATTCCACAGGCTTGTTGTACCAAGTAAATGCATGAAGATACACAATTATTGTCACATGATGACTCAGGAACGTTTATCTCCTTCTCCTTCCTTACAGAGGCTATTGGCATTATATTGGCATTTGACTAATACACCCATTGGAAGACAGAATAGTAGTTGTTACTCATGTGCCTCCTCAACATAACATGGTCTTAGTAAAGATTCTATTTTTAGTTTATCATCCTTAATAATTCCAGTTCTTCCTGTTACAGATGGTGCCTTCCATTAATCTAGATATGACCACAACCAATTGCTTACTAGTCTTTCTACTTTCAGTTTTTCTCTCCTCCACTTATTCCTTCCCATGGTAGCTTGAGTGATCCTTTATAAAAATATATGTATGTTTTTATCACACATATATATCCTACCATGTATGTGTAATAAAAGTATTAACATATGAAGCCACAGATATACTTATGTACTTATAAAATTTCTAGTCAGCAATTTTTAAAGATTAACAAAGTAATAAATGACTGAAATAATCCTCTTAAGAAAAATTGACATCCTTAATCACCAGGTATTTCTTAAAATTCAATAAGCAAAGGATGAGCAATGCAACAGCTAAATGGACAGAGAACATGAACAAGCAATTCACAGCCAAAGACACGTAACGGTCAAATAAGCTATCACATAAAGCTGATTCTATGTACAATTTAAGACAATTTAAAGTAAAAAGGGAAAGACTTTTAATTTTACCTAAGGATTTAGCAAAGATTAAAAGTTTAACAATAGTTAGTAAGCTTAGGGCATGGAGAATTCCAGCATAAGCCATAAAGTTTCATTCTTCAGCTTGCTTTCTAAGTCCCGCTGACCTGGACCCTGCTGGCCCTCCAGGGCTGATCCACCATCCTCTCCTATTCTCTAGCCACGGTGACCTTTGTAGAATTCATCTAATAAGGTATGTTATCATCAGTGTTCACGCAGTCTTTTTTCCTGGCAAAACTATCTTCTCTTTTTCAATTCAATTTGTTAACAAATTAATTCTTTATTATTCATTTATTTTAAATATTTCACTGGGAAGAGCCCATTGTCTTCCACAGTCTGTTCTTTGTTCCTGCCGTGTCTTCGCATGGAAACCCTCATTCTCACTTCTCACTTCTCCTCTTGTATTGTCACTGCTTGTTCTAGCATAACCACCTGTTAGACCACAGGATTTCCTGCCCACTTTTGTATCCCTACCACTGCAAAAAGTCACTGGAATTTAGTGGATTTTCAAAGATAATTTAGAGGTAGTAAATAGGAAGTTAATCTGTTAACTGTTAATACTTGAATATTCTTACAAATGCTACTTGATTATTCATAAACCAGTAAGTTTGTCACAAAGACCTGAGTATTAGCTCATTCAGCACACTATCCAGTCCACAGGCATTTTCTTTTCTGTAACTGCAATATTCTTTCCTAAAATAATGCAAGTTATTAGAATCACCATATTTTATTGGAATAAAGATACAAACAAGATTGAACCACATGCATTACAAAGACATGTGTAGCTATCAACTGCTTGTTCTTAAAGTATCATTTAGGAGCCAGTGAGGTGGTGATTCTCCAAGCCTGTGCATCGGGTCTGTTATGAGCACTGAGAATAGGATGACTCCTTATTAAATAAGGTTTTGATGGTTACATATAATTAGAGGGAGAGAGGGAGGGAGGAAGGTAGAGAGACAATTGAGACATATCTGCTCTGTTATAAATGAGGAAATTAGACTCGGGTGATCTTACACAATACTGTAGAACTATTAAGTGACAAATTTACTAAGATACAGATTCCCTAACATTAAAAAGAACTAGTGCTCTTTAATCATTAAATTTTCCCACAAAATAATACAATTCCTTGGGACTTGGTGATTTTTCTGACATGAAAGTGTTAAATTAAACTAGAAGCTGAGTGACATTTGTTTTGAGTTGTTCCAGAAAGGATTCTTAACATATCTGAGAGGTAGGACTATAGTTCTCCAAATATCTCAGATTCTGAGATTAATGAGTCTGGGGATATGTGAAGACACTGTAATCAGTTTGCTGTAATCACAAATGTTATACAAGCAGAATTCCATCTCAGGCTCATAAAAGTTTTACATTCCTTGTAATGAAGACCTAGTTGATAGGATTAACTCTTCCCTGTGCCAAAAAAGGACAACTGACCTGAGGCTAGCTATTAGAGACCAAAGTCTCCTACATTTCCTATAAAAACACAAATTGAAATAGATAACTCAATATCTAGGTTTATAAAAAAAGATGTTCTATATTAGTATGAATCTATTTTCTGGGTAACTTAATATTATTCTAAAACACAACAGCAAAGCCATATTTTAAAAATTCTATAGTTAGAAGTTAAAATTCTATAAAACAAACAGCCATAATGCACATTTAAAAGAACCAATGGAATTGAAATTATTATAGGATAGACACAAAATATTTAATTCTGTGTATTATTGCAACCACCAATGGAAATGAAATTATTGCAGTATATACATAAAATATTTAATTCTGTGTACTATTGCAACCATGCCACATTTCTGGGTAGATTTTTCACCAAATTTGGAGGGGCCATTTAAGACAATCTTCTGTAAAATACAGGCTCTGTGACATGTGCCAAATTCATTCTCGGGCACCATGGAGTCATCTCTCACAGCAATTAAAAGAGACATACGAAAAAAATTGTCCATTTTCCTGTCCATCAGGAGAGATATTCCAACTATCTTAAGGTACCGTACAAAATAACAGCTGTTTTAAATATGAGCCCCAAATAATAAACCACGAAGGGAAATGTTCTAAATTGCAAACAGTGCTTTTACCATTGAGGTGCTTCTCAAATGACATCATGTATAGAGCACGCACAGCTGAGGAAGAGTAAAGAGGGAAGGAATAGCTCTACACAGATTTTTAATTGTGGTTAGAATTTGGTAAGGTTCCTGGCATTTATATGCTTATTTCTTTACTATGTAAGCTATTTGGGAGTACATGGGTTTTACACGACTAGAATAACGCTATTCTCATAGAAGGGTTACTTCTTTAATCATCAAAATGATGAAGTTTCTTAAAAGTTATACCTACAAAGTCTTATATATTAGAAAAATCTGATTTATATGAAGATATTTTTTCCAAAAATCATTTTCAGTGCCAGAGTTACAGATTGAGAGCAAGCAAGTTATTTTCAGAATTCACCGGAAGGCTTTTTGCATGTAGTTTCAACATTTACTTTGAATATAACATTTTTTTTTCTCCACTCAGTATTCCTATTTAAGAGGCTCACATTTACAGAGGTTAATACTGCTAAAAAGAAGATGCCTGATGTCTTAAAATATATAAAAGATAGGTCAGCCTAATGAATTGTCTTTAAACATATTTATTGGATATTTTTTGGGGTGCTTCACCTGCATATACCTAGCTATACATGTATATAGAAAGCAGGACTGTTAAGCTATTTCTTCTGCTATTTCCCCTCTGGCCAAAATTCCCTCTCCTTTTTACTGTTCTTCCTGAGTTCTAGGATAACACAAAAGTTGAAATCATCAAAGCAAATTTACAGGAATCACAGACATTACCCAGCACCAATCTTTGCTAATAATTCAGATGATACCAGCAAACATCTAGTACAGATAAAACCATCTCTTTCTGGAAGAGACTGAAACCAGCAGACAACATCCAAAAGTGTTCCCTTTCGTCTTTCTTGGCATATCTGTTGTTTTCAGAATAACAGATAATTTTTTGGAACAAGATATATGAAAACATTGTTCACAAGTGTTCCACTTTAATTTTGGGGGGAAACAGCTTTTCATACTCTGTTAATTGTGTAACTTACTAACCCCCATTCTCCAGGCAGCCCTGCAGCACAAATCAACAATGCCACGTTTATTTACAACATTGCAACCTTGTGTATCCTGATATAACTCTTTAACAGATATGACTCCTCTTTTCTATGTAAATAATGTATTATATTAATAAGGGAGGTTGGTTTAGGTCGGTAGCACATTTACAAATGAGAGCTGGTGAAGGTTGCTCATTCCCTGAGCTTTTCCAATAGGAAAGGAATGAGTCACTAGCCCTTTTCTTTCCACGTTCCCACAAAATTAATTATCTTATGCTGGTGTATTCATTTTCCCATGAATTCCCATATGTATAGAAGCAGCATATACTTTTATGGAAATGCTGCTCTTACAGGAGTTGCTAAGGACTTTATTAAATTTTTGAAAAATTATCAACCTGTAAAATATTTTTAGAAAGATAGAATGAACATGATATTGAGTTCCAGTTGAACCTAATTTTGACTCTAAATTTCATAGTCTACTTGCTTTATAGTAGCAGGCACATTATTTAAGTTTTCTGAGAAGTGTTTTCCTCATCTGATTTTAGGAAATGGTAATTATGAGACAAGAGCTATATTAAGGTGCTTGCAAAGTTCTGAGCATGCAGCAGCTGATCAATAAACGTTTATTTTCTTTGCCTTTTTGTAAGTTAATCAGATCACAAATTTTTCCTCTCTGATCAATGATGTTGCAAAATTTCCTTGTTCTATTCTTTCTCTAATACCCTAAATATGAATATTTTCCCAAAATATGCTCCCAAAATACTTTCTTTTCTCATTCTACATTCCTATTTTTAGACTTCTTAGTATGTGGTAAATATTTCATTTTGAAAGAACATCCATATCACTTTTATATAGATGAGACTTAAACTACATCAAGCTCAAAAAATGGCTTATATTTTTAAAATTCTGTGTATAAGATATTTCTGACCATATTCTCAATTCCCATTTTGATTATGGGAGATTTATATTTTAAATTTTATTCAGTATTTTACCAATAGATAAGTGCACACATTTTTCAAAAACCAAGTCCAGAAGCTTCTCATGGAATTTCACCTGCACATTCATTCTTTTGTTCAGAAGTATTTATTGAGTATCTACTATAAGTTCAGTGTTATGTGTCATGGTAAATAAAAGAATCATGCTTCCTACTCTCGAAGAGCATATAGACTAAAGAGACAGAAAGACATTAATCAAACAGCTACCCAAGATAGAACTGTAATTGTAATAGACAATACAAAGGAATGAATAGAATGTTAGCGTTCAAGTAGCAAGATATCCTGACCTTGTCACTTGTCGCCTCGAGGGAGTGAACTTTGCATTGAGATCTGAAAGATGAGAACAAGTTAGCTATGCTATGCTGGGTTAAGGAGAACAGAGGGATCAGGAAAACACCCCATTTTCCTTGGTTAAATCGTTGTATTTTATTGTCCACCATGACAACTCCCATTCAAACCTTCATCCTCTCTATCTGGAAAAAAGAATCAGTTCCTTGTTAAAGAGGAGGAATAAGATGAAAAGATTCAGAGGGTCCCAAGAAATCCAGAATGCATGGACTTATTCATACTATCCCTTACTATTCAGGTAACATTTATAGTCATTTAAGTCAGAATTTCAATGATTTTGCTCTACTTGACTCTGCCCAATATCTTTATATCTAACATCTTCAGCTTACTTCCAAACTTTCTCCTTGCTCCCTCCATCTCCCCATTTTTTCCTAGAAAGAGTTAAAATCCATCCACATCAACTGCTGCTAGCTTGACACTGCCATTCTCTTGCCTCAGAATACCTTTTCCGAATAGAGGCCTAAGATCTTCATGCTTATTTTATTCTTCTTAGAAGAAATGTTCTGTTTTATTCTTTGTGTTTATATAACCAAGTATACAACTTAAAAATAAATTTTAACAATCTTTTTCTTTTCTTATTTGTTAAGATCTTCTTGTAAAATAGGTACCTCAATCATTGTCCTTGGCTGAGTAGTTTCTCAGAAGCTTACTCATATACAGAGTACTTATAAACAATTAGGCTCTCTCCTTTATCTTCTAAAAGAAGGAAAAAAATCTTCAGGCTTCTAAAAACTTCTGTAAGATCTTACAGGCAACATGTAAAATTTCACCCCTGAAAGTTTGCTGCTCTGCGTATTTGGCAGTGTGGGCATAAGTGTGCTTCTTTGCTCATGGCATCGCCCCTGCCTGGGAAGGCTTCCACCTTTATTTCTATCCATCTAAATCAGTAATTCTCAACTTAATTTTATTGACAACAAGCTTTCGAATAATGATATTGTTGGCTGGCACACTTAAAAAAGGACTTAAAAACTTTTAAAGTCATTATCAAGCCAGCTTTTTATTTTTTTTCTTTTTCCCCAACTGGAACCAGAAGAGAATGAAGCCAGCTTTAACAGCTCAATCGCTGTGATAGTATGATCGTGCCTCCATGTCTGAGAATCTGCCCACAGGTGTCTCACTTTGGGTGCGTGATAATGCCGTTGGAGGAGAACTGTTCCTTGCTTCATTGCTCATGTTTAATCCTGAGATAAAGCCCAGAATATTCCAGGATGCAAGGAGTATACCTTTCAGGAGGAATCCTAGGAATTAACTGCCAGTTTCTTCTTGCAGGAACAATATTTGTAACCTCCTTTGTACACTTAACAAGTGCCCAACTTAACATTACACTGTACCTTCTTTGTCTTACACTCAATAATATGCACTTTTTTCTATCCTTTGTGATACAATCCATTCCAGTCAGTTCAAATGTATTTTTTTGCAGTCCAGGTATGACTGGAACTATATATCTCTTTAGTTGTTACAAAGACAGCAGTTTCATATTGATCAAAACATGGCAACAAGACTATAAAGATTGTCTCACAGCTTGACAACCACTAATCCAAGTTCACCCTTTCATCAGGTTTCAGTTGATGTCACAGAACATCCTGAGGCCTGATTCTCTCCTCTAAATTCCAATAATTCTTTCTTTTTACACCATCATGTTCCACTCAAGCTAGTTTATATTGTCACTGCTAATTCCCTTCAAATCAGGAACTATCACTCGCACCCCTGAACAATCCCCTGGTTCACACAGAGCCAGGCTTCGGGCAAATGTCAAATTAAGACATTTAAGCTAATTATTGCTTTGTATTCACTTTTCACTTACTCCATTAGCATGTAAAGGGTCGTCGATGTTTTCTTCTCATGATTAATCTTATAATGGTTAAAATTACAACAACATTTTAGAAAAAAATTGGAGTAGAAATACACATATGATATTATCTAAGAGAGTGAAAACAATAAATCCCTTCCATGTACACAAAGTACAAGAAAGGGTATTTTATGGGATTCATTTTTATTGTTTTTCAAATATATGTTTTTCTCATATTTATGTACTTTGTGCAAAGCTTGACTTAGTTCTGTAAAATACAATCTAGCCACTCGATGTTTTTTTCTGACCATTTTATCATATTGATAGAACCTTATAGAATTAATAATTAACAAATACATGTTCAGAGTCTGGTAACTGCAAGGACATGTACTTATAAGCTATAGAGGATATGACAATCTACATTGTAAAGATGTTCCTTATTCCAGAGCAAAGTAACAAAGTAGGGAGAAAACAGATAGAAAGATAAAAAATATATAAATAACTAAAAAGAAAAACCATAGAAGAGATTTAAACCACAAAATCAATTTTCTAAGGATAAATATTGTAACACAAGAAAACATTAAAAAATGGAGCATTTCATAAATAAGAACTAACAAAATTAACCTAAGAAATTGAATATTTTAGTATAACAATTATCTTAGAGGAGAATTAAAATATGATTTATGATTTATTTTAGAAAAAAGTTTTCAAGAGTAAAAAGGTTTATAGCTTATATTTATGTAAACTAGATTATAAACAAATTTTCAATTTTATAGGTCACCCAAAATAATTTTTTAAGTAAGCATAATGGTCACAAAAAACCTGATAATGATAAACAAACTGTAGCTAAATCATCTGCATTTAGTTATATAAATGCTCACCGAAATTCAAATTGGAGATTAAAGGAAACATGTAAAAATGATAAAAATATCAACCACTGGGATCCCTTTGTTATCTCAAATAACAAAACAATTTTTATTAAAATAAAAAATAGAGACAGGCGCCTTCTACCTCTACTGGATTTCGATACTGCATTAGAGATTATGGCAAAAACAGTAAGTCAATAATAATTAAAAACTGCTACAAAATTTGGAATAGAATAGATGAAGTTACTTTGAACTATTGTTTTTATTCTTATAAAGAATTGTTTATAAATGAGAATAAGTTAATTAAGGAATTAATATGTTAAAATGTAAGTTTACAATGTTGAACGTGTATTACTTCAAAAATAAAAATAAATAAAAGGGAATATAAAGTATATCTTGTTTCTAATCATCACAAAATTATAACACAGTTTTAATAAGACAAAGAAACACTATGACTTAATCTATAATGTCTTATGGAAGGATATATAAATCATAACTAAAAATAAGAAAATTTAATAAAATGTGGTATATGTATACCATGGAGTTCTACTCAGCCACAAAAAACCATGGTGAGATAGCACCTCTTGTATTATTCTGGATAGAGCTGGAGTACATTCTACTAAGTGAAGTATCCAAGAATGGAAAACCAAGCACCACATGCACTCACCATCAAATTGGCATTAACTGATCAACACTTATGTGCATATATAGTAATAACATTCATCGGGTGTCGGGCAGGTGGGAGAGGGCAGGAAGGGAGGGGTATAGTCACACCTAATGGGTGCAGTGCGCACCGGCTGGGGGACGGACAGGCTTGAAGCTCTGACTCCGGTGGAGCAATGGCGATATATGTAACCTAAACATTTGTATCCCTGTACCATGCTAAAATTTAAAAAAATTAAAAAAAAATAAATTAAAAAACAGGAAATGGAAATGTCCTATAAAAATCTTAAAAGGCACAATATATTTTATAATTAAAGAAATGCAACTTAAAACTATGAAACGATTTCATACCCAATGGAATAAACAAAGTTAAAAACACTTAATAAGATCACATGTTGACAAAGTTGTAGAGACTGGGAGTTTTATATAATGCTGGTAGGAGTTAAAAATGGATCAACTACTTAGAAAAGCAGTTTCTAATTTTCTTTTAATATACTTACATTGTAATCCAACGATTGTAGGTATTTACCCAAAAGAAATAAAATTATAACTACATAAAGACTTGTATAAGATATATACATAACAAACTTATTTACAATAGCCCCAAACTGAAAATGACTCAAATGACCATGAGTAGGAGAATGGATAAATAAACTGCAATATATTTATACAATTGGATTCTACTCAGGAATAAAAAACCCTGTTGATGTTTATAATGACATGGCTGAATTTAAAATACATTAAGAAAAATTATACAAAACCAAAAAAATACATACTCTTAGATTCCTTTTCTACATAGTTCTAGTAAAAGCAAAACTAACCTATCACGAAAAAATCAGAAGAGTGGTTGTGCTGTGTGTGTGTGTGTGTGTGTGTGTATTTGTGTGTGTTTGACTAGAAATGAGAATGGGAACAAGGGGACTTTCTGAAGTGGAGGAAATATTCTGCAGTATGTGTGGAGTCAATAACAGACTCGATGCAACCAGAGACTTGGAATGTGCTCATGTGGTTAGGCTTGCTCTCTTATGCCTCTGCTAATGCCATAGATGAATTTTTTTTTCTGGAAAATATGTGAAGCAAAGAGAATGTTATATTTCAAGGGGAAGAACGGTATGGTGAAAATACATATATATCTAGTTTTATAACTTTACTTTTATTTATATATTCATAGGTACATATTTATGTATATGTGCATATATATGTAAATATATGTAAACATAGACTCTGACTCATTTCTGATAATTTAACTCTGACATAAAAGCAATAGAAATATAACTGCATAAATGTGAATAACTCCATTTAATGAAAAATACATGGAAACACAGTGCCCAACAATAGAAGAATATTTAAATTATTTGAGGTACATATAAGGAATATGTTGTCATAGCCATTTTAAAGATAAATTAAATCTATACTGAAAAGTCAGAAATTTTAAAATGAAGTAGAAAGACATGTTCAGAATGAAATACCATTTTGTAAAAATGAATATTGATCAAAATGAATTTTTATATTATATATGATTTCATTAAAAATAGAGAAAAATATGGAAGGCTCCATTTTGAATTTTTAACATAAGTTATCTGGAAGGAATTGAGGTAAATTCAATGGAAAATAGGGAAGAGGGCATTGGAGAAAAATTCAAGGGAATGACAAAATTAAAAATCTATCATTTACATAAATTTATGTATATGTGAGAATATGTATATGTTGTGTTATCTATTTATTTTTCTTTGTGTGTAGATATCGCTTGTTTGCATTTAGGCTTAAGGGTTACTAAAAACAGGGATGATGGAGTGAAAGAAATGAAGATAAACAATTTCAATGAATTCCAGAAAAGGAGGAATCAGCGAGTTGCAAATGTCTGGAAAGTTTCAAGGAAAAGGAAGCTCCAGAGAAGCCACATCAAAGAAGCACAAGAGCACTGAGTGGAAAAGTGGCGGGGATAACAGTGCAAGCAAGATGTGCGCGCAGAGCATGGTGGGAGCATTTTGCAGAGGAGATCTATGGTAGCACAAAAATTAGAGGGGTTATTTCGACATTAAAATGTGAATCTAAAGAATTCCAATTTATCCTTGGCCATATTTAAGAAAGAATTTTTTCTCTTTTGCTATTTTCTGATTTTTTTTTTATCAGCAGTTTCATATTCTTAGAGGTTCATTAAAGAAGACTCATGACAGTAGTTTTAAAAGGAAATATCAGATGATATGTAATTCAATGTACAGGTAATACACTCATCAAAAATTGAGAGTAGGCTCTATCTTTCGGTCTTTGCATATTGCTTTGATTTTTATTTTGTATTAGTAAATGACACACTCTGAGGTAACAAAAAGAGTCTAAGATTTGAAACACCTTTCCTCATCCATTATATAAGCTACAATGCTACCAATTAACTTACGCCTCATATAACTTGTTTCTCACTGTAACATTTCATAATAAGACTTTTTACCCCATGTTGTGTGATACTTAGATGAATGATGCACTACACAATATTGGAGGAAAAACAGGAAATTTATAAACCATTCATATGTTATCTGTGTAGAGTTCCATTTTCATTCAAACCTATTAAGATTTGATTTCTCTTTTCTTCCTGTAAAAAAACCTACATATTAATGATAAAAAAACATACTTTTAAAAGTTTATTTTAAACGTTAGGAAGATAGCTTTCACAGGAGATATTACTAAATTAGCTTAAAACATTGCATTATATTAAAATGTGAATCAAATGAAAAGTGAGACTGGTTTTAGAAATTTTATCTAAAGGCTTTTAAAAATGGCTGCACAAGTAAATGTGCAGGAGATGTAGCCTTTACACAACTTTAGTTACAACCCTACTTGATTCAATAAACACTCAATAATCCCCTAACACATGTGTATGACTCTCCGCATGTACACTTTTGAGTTTTTTTAGAATATCAATTTTATAATAATCTTATATTTTTCTATTTTTATCCATATTACTTAATAATATTATTAATGTCTTCTGATAGAAGAAATATGCCATGTTCTGGTATTTCTGCAATTTATAGTTTTTAAAAGTTAGGACTTTAATGATAAAGAAATTGTTTTACAATACGAATAGCCAGTTATTGTGTATATATTATGTACCTGTTCATCAAAGTGAGGACTGTGCATAAATGATAGCTATCAAGATGATGATAAAATGGTTACATGGCAGACACTGTGCTATTCCTTCCACACAAATCAGCTCAGGTAATTTCTTAATCCCCTTAGGTAGGTATTGTAAGCCCCATCTTACAGATGTGAAGAAGACAGACTAAGTATCTTGCCAAACTATGTATACCTAGGAAGGGTCAGACATCAAATTTGCTCTTAAATCTTATCCTTTTAGGCCCGCCCTCTCTCCCTCAAGGCAGTCTGGCTCCTAAGGCATTTTTCTATCTGTGCATGGTTTTTATTATTACCACAAATGCTTTCAAACCAGGGTTAGTAGATCATTGTTACTCTCTTGCTAAATTGTCTTCTCTGCCCCTTCCCTTCGTTGACTATTTCTATTCTACTAATGTTGGTCATACCCTTTTCTTTTGTTATTTACTCGGTCATTTTTTTCTGCATTCATTCCATTTGTAACAGCAGCGTGATGGTTTCAAGGGTATATAACCCTCCTCTGTATTATAAGGTTTAAGGAGGAATTATTCTGTCTATCAAACGTATGTTTATTCTAGTGGATGTTACACTATTTTATTTAACATTGAGTCTCTTATTTGCACTATATTGGCAAAAAGCATTTAAAACATAATGTGTTTGACTACTTTAACAAAGTGGGTGGGAAAAGATGACCCTCCCTGAAGTAAAAAATGACCACTTCTGAACGCTGGTGAGGATTACCTATTCATCTCTCATGAGGTGAGAAAGAATTGCTGGGGACCACCATAGTCTCTCTCCTTATCTTTATTCTCCTTTTTACAGATCTTTCTGCTTTCCATTTTAGAACATATCTATTATTTATTGCACTTAAATGAGAGTCCAAAAAACCCTGTATATTCTTTATCTGCGACTCTAAGTACTGTTAAATTCTATTGTTTCTGGAAACTATGTGGACTTTATGTACACTGGTAATTCTGGTGCTGTGAAAGATGGGGGTCGGGTAGGGGACCGCAGAACCTAACGCTTCCTTTGCCCCTGAAAGCCTTATCATGTAATTTTGAAGAAAGGACGTGAAACAACAACCATCAGTGAAAGCAGACTACAATGTTCAGGATATCACTAAATGTTTTAGAATTTAGAGGAATAGACTACATACACACACACCCCAACACATGTATGTGTATATATATATGCCCAATATAGATACACACAGATGTTTATATAAATCATATATACGTGTGTGTGTTAGGATTCACAAGGATACAAGTATTAAACTAAGTCATCCTGAAAGAAGTCCAGGGTATAGGTCTACGCCTCAACCAAAGAGCTTATGGCTCCAGTTACGGGGTGGAGGAAATAGAATGGCATATTTTCCATTTGTTCAAGTTCCTCGGTGCCTTTTAAAAGTTCTCTGTAGCTTTTCTCACATAAGTTTGAAGCATTTATTGTTTAGTTTTTATCTATGTATTTTATTTTACTCCACTATTTCTGTGCAACTACTAAGGGCACATGCGGCCCCCCAGGGTTCTGCCACTGGTGGCTGGCCCCACTCACGCTTATTCTGCATTGTGGGGGCAGCTTTGCAACTGGCTTTGGTGAAGATGCCTGTGGATTTTCTTGTTTATTTTCCCTTTTAGTTGCTTATTTTCTTTTTTTTTAATGAGGAAAATTAGATAGGTTCCTGGTATAAATATAGAAAATTTATACCAGGTTTGCTGGTGTTGTCCTGACGGGAAATCTGCTATTTGAATAGTATTGGCAATTTCCTTTCTTTTGGAAGAGTTGTGTGGAGTTTAAATAAAATAATGAAAAACAACTTTGGCTTTACAGTAATTTAAAATAATTGATAAGAAACAACTTTTTCACTCTTTTTATTGTCATTATTTAATCTAAAATGTCAATGACTGATTTATTAATTATAAAATGAAAGCTACAGTGACGATACAAAGCATATTAATTTGCAGTAAAAATGAAAAGAGATATGGTTGTAAGTATCAATGTCCTAAATTGGCAATATTGTCAGGTCTAGAAATCTTACCTCGAGGAATATACTTGGAAAAAAGCGTTAGGAATGGTGAGGGTCATTTATTTCTTATAGCATTATTTATAAAAGTGAACAATCAGAAACAAAGTGAAAGTCCAAAAACAGAGAAATGGTTAAATAAATAGTAATAAACTACGGGATAAAAACAGGTGTCTCTTTTTGGCAAAAGCTGAGATTCCTGTAAGTCTGAGGGAGTTCCTGGGGAGAAAACTGCTGATATTTATAATTATATTGTATTATATTGATAATTACTTTTGAGATGTATGGAGAAGTGCCTAATAGATGAGGTAGAGGAAAGATTGATCAAAAGAAGCCCAGAGCAACAATGATTTGCTGAAAAGCAAAGAAAACAATCATGATGAGGGAAGGATCCCGCTATTACAAATCACATAGCAAAACAGAGCCTGTGAGTCAAATGGGAGTTGTGGTTCCAAATATAGTACAGTGGCTCTGGAACTTGTCTGATACAGACACCCCGGCGACAAGCAGCTCTCTTGGGGAAATGCTGCTGGATCATTTTCGAGCCAGCTAGATGAACGGAAAGAGCTCACCATTGCCAACTGGAATATATACGTTTTTAAAAAACCTGATTAAATAATCGCATGTCTACCTATTATGTTTAACTTAAGTTTAGTCACATACATATTTGAAAATATTATATTAAGTGATATATTACTGTAGAAAGAATGTTTTCTATTGTCACATTTATAGTTAATTTTATGCAAACTCTTCTCTTTAAATTTTGACATCAGTATTTTTGTCATCAGTGCAGCTAATTTTTGAGTCATCTGTCGCAGTTTTCAATAGCGCATTATCTCCAATTCTCATCCAAGTTGCTTGAAATACTGAACTTTTTCAATCTTTGTATGATAGCGTTTCTGAAAATTTCATCCTAATTGCCTAAATGACAGCCAACATTTGCATAATCTCATGTTTTTTATTTTTTTTGAGAATCTTGCTGATATGTATTCCTGATTTGTAAATCCATCATGTTTATAGTGGCATACAACACTTGTAAGTAATAGTTTAAACGACCTTCAAAACTCAAATATCTATTAAATGTCTTTTCCATTTTTTTACCTATATTGTGACTGAGAGCAAGGGAGTTAGCATAATCCCGAGAAAGAAAATGGATGTATATTTCTGTCAGTTCAAATGTGAGTGCACTCAAAAACGAATTCAAAAGTGAATTCAAAGTTTGTTCTAATCCTATTTTTTTGATGGTGATTGAGATTAATTCATTTCCCAGCTCAGTAGCTGAACACCAAGTATCCAAAGTGTATGTGGACCTGTCCCAGTGAAGACACCAAATTGAGCAAGCAGCTGCAACTGGGGCCACCGCTTGGATGAGTCTGTGGTGGTTCACCACCATCTGCTACATTGCATCTGTGTTATTCAGAGCCCAGGCTAGCGAAACAAATGCAGACAAAAGGGGACCACTTCTCCTGCATCTTTTAGAACTTCGAAGATGGCATTAATATCTGACATTTTATCTAAGACTCGGTATTGACTTTGATTTAATATCCTGGCCTTTTCTACCATTATGGATCTTCCTCCATGGGTCAGAAAATCAACTTGAGGATTCTGCCAGATTCATGTGTAACTTCCCTTCCCCAGGTCCCCAGGCTGACAAGGGGGCCATGATCACTTGGGTTTGCCTCTGGTCCTTCCATTTATTTCATTAGATTTAGGGCATGACCTCATTGTTCCTACTCATCCACTGTGGTTATGGTTGTTACATCAATTATCAGTTCTGTTCAAGAAAAGTAGATGCTGAAACGGCTCTCCCTTTTTTATATTCTTCTGGGAGAGGCAAGGTTTATCAAGAATGAGAACATTAAAAATATTTTGACAGTGTAAGATTTTTGTTCTTATCATAAAGTCGATGTTTACTAAAAAATAAAATAAAACTTGCTCTTCTTTCCTTATCTTTAAAGTTAGATAGGATTATAGTATTCTGTGAAATGTTAACTATTCGGTTAATAAATTCTCTAAATATTAAATACTATGAGTCCAAACAAACTTTGGGAGAAGTGGGCATACGATTTGAGGTTTTTGTAATAAGCCTTTGATGACTCTAATAGTGAGCGAAGAGAGAACCTGAAATGTTTCAATGATAGCCACAGTCTGTTTGGAGTTAGATTAAAACAGATGCACATCAATTCCTATTGGTGAACATAGTATTCAGTCTTACGTGGTGTACTGGATGAATAAGTACTGATTAAAGCCTAGATCAGTTTATTGATGAAGGCAGGTACAGTGGCTTTTAAATACTAATTGGTATGTTTGTAAATGACTTAACATAGAATATGAGACTTAGGAAAAATAAAAATTTTCTGCTGTTATATTGATAACAAAGGACATATGTTTTAAGTTTAATCAAAGTGATTCTAATATATACAAAGGGCCTGATTTTTATTGTGTAACTGATCAAATCATCATGTACTTTGTGATGGCTGTGGATGATTTGTTATAGTAAAATATTATTTGCTAATAATGCTCAAGTAATACTGTTAAAAGAAAAGAGCATGATTGAAATTTAGAGGAGATAATCAGTGAGAATGCAACTGGGAAATGAAACCACTTTAATTGTAACAGAAAATCATTATAAGGAGTTGTTGTACAGGTGATGGACAGGTGGAAAATCCAAACAGCAGATGGTGAGACAATCGAGACTTTGACAGCAACAGGAAGCTGCAAATATCCTAAGGTGGAAGAAACAAGGGAAGACGCAGTAGCACCAGAGTGCAGAGTGAGAAATACCTCTTGGAACTATGGTGGGCTAGTCTGGCAGGAGCCGTTAAGATGTCATTTAAGTTGCAGTTCTTCAGATAACATTTTCTTGACCCCTGCATCCAGATTATGCTAGTTTTCTGTGTTTTACCTATTATAAAAATAAGTTTTCTTTTTTCTTTAAAGCAGCTATTATTTTTTGGTAAATTCTCATTGATTAATATGATTACTTTTAGCTTTAAGCTTTATAATATTGGATGAATGTGTGGTTTGCTTAACACTGTGAACCTAGAACCTAGCACCTGGAAGGTGCACACTAAAGATGTTATTGAATAAACAAATGCATAATTTCTATGACATTTAATGTTGCATTTCTTCTCAAATCCTATTAGATATCTTAGTTCACTTCAATGGTAATTTCACTATCCCTGAAAAACTGCACTTTCAGGCAATTATTTTATCATAATTATCTAGTCATTCACTAAGTCCTCTATATCCACTCACTTTTTTATACATTCCCATCATAAGTATGCATGTGTTTTCAGCAATTAAAGGCACAAGATGCGACGATCTACCTTTCCTACAACACAGCTGTTATATCAGCCATGCGACCTTATACTCATCTTTTAATGCATCTGTTGTTGTGTTTGTTATGTTTCTTACATTTTTCTTTCTCCAATCTTTATTTTTGCATATGTAAAGATCTTTTTGCCAAAGTGAATATCTTACAATAGATAAGAGTATTCATATTTGTTACTGAGATTACAAACAATTCTAGAACTCATAATTTTCAAAATGCAATATTCTACTACAACCACTGCTGTGATTTTAATGAATGTTGCAGAATGTTCGATGTGCACTATTTCACTTCAGCTGGACTAAAGGACCACAGAGTTTCACTTATTGATTTAATTTAGAAAGTATCAGGTGTCTGGAGGCCTCTAAATTCATCTCATGTCAATCTCATGCCATTTTACCTTTACTGCTGCTTCAAATTTTCATTTCTTAGGGACGATCTATATTACAGACTGCTAAATTTATGTCCGGAATAATTACTAGTTTGTGTTAAAGAAAACCTCTTCAATCATAAGTTGAGTGACATTAAAATAAAATTAAAATAGTTTATGTCCTTACAGGCTTCAACTGTTTGTATAAATATCATATTTTTTGGAATTCATATGGTGGTGGAAAGAATTTCCGTGATTTTATTTTCTTTCTCATCTGAAGGGAGTTAGGGTGGAGAAGCAGAAGGAGTACTATGAACACTTCAGCTGTAGGTAGCTGCTACTTAATAGTATTTTTCACAAAAGTACTTGCTTTCACTGTCTTTCTCCATTAATACTACCACTTCTAACTATCTCCGTTATTCATGAATATTATGTATCAAAATACAATTTTTTTATTCCATTGACAAAAAAAGGAAATGAAAGACACAAAATATAAACGATTTTATTTTACTTATTCATAAGGGGTAAGATATGACATTAAACCTAAATTGAGATTTACCTTATTGTATCAAAACTTAACATTTCAATATATACTTTAAAAGTATATATTTAAAATTTTCAAAAAGTAAGGCCATTTGCACTAACACCAAAAAGGTATATATTTAGGTATTAATCTTACAAAATATGTGCAAGAAATATGCTGAAAAGTATAAGCTTCTGAGGGAAAAACAAACACTGAAAAATAGAAAGATATACCTTATTCATAGATTGAAAGACTCAGTATTGTTAAGATGTCTATTCCCTCTAATTTGAACTCAGTATTGTTAAGATGTCTATTCCCCCTAATTTGAACAAATTCTCAGCAAGCTGTGTTTGCGGGGTATGCTGCTTATAGTTCGACCTATACAGCAGGTTCAGTCATTCGCTACTAATTATTTTCCTGTCTTTATATAGTCTCAAGTTAAGGAAATAATGTCAGTGCTGTTAGATGAAATATCACCAGTCTAGATATCACTGACAACCTCTTTGCTGGCCCCAGAGTTTGGTAAAATCTAAGGAAGCAGAGGATATTCTTGTTCCAGTTTCACTGACAAAATTACCGATACTATCATCATAAGAGTATTGTCTTTTTTCTGGTTAATCTATTAGACATGTAGAAAGACTATTTTACAGTCATTTGGAAGAAATTGAAAGAAATAAAATAAAAGGTAAAAAAAAACAACAACACTGAATAATGCCAAAGTTAGTGTTAAAGGGAAATTTAAGTATATTGTGAGAGCCATAAAAAGAAAATTAGATCATCATTATACAGTTTTATTTTATACAAATAAATTCCTTCCCTTCCTAAGGGAAGGAAAGTTGGTAAAGAATATGAGTTTCTAGCCATCAAATATGGAATATAAGCATTTGTACTGAGTTATTTGTCATTAAAATATAATACTGAAAGTTTCTGTATATATGACTTCATCATTTTAAGGGACATGCATATGTGCCAAAAGTTAAAGCAATTTACATAAATATTTAGAGTAGGTTCTAAATGAGAAGACAAAAATATATTAAATTTATTGCTTTTATGTTTTATGATTTTTAATATATGCATATTATTAATTTAATAGCACAAAAATATCCTTGTTTAGTGCATTTATTTTTCTCTAACTCTACACTCTAAACATGTAAAGAACAGAGGGCTCTTATCAACATCACTAAGAGAGTGGTTCATACATTAACACGTAAGTATTAATACTTTTGAATCGGGTATTGAAAGGACAGTGACAAAAAAAAACAAGACATACAAAGTCATTCCTCCACCTGTCCCCTGCCATCATTCAGCTGGCAAAACATTTATTTCTTGATCACTCAGCAATATTTTAATTTCAAATCTTGAATTCTTTCTATTAATACTACCAGAAATCGCATTAGTTAATTCTAGCGAAATTTAGTATTATAGGTTCAAACAGTCTTTTTAGAATTTCCCAGCCCTGTCCCCACTCCACCTCACCCATTCTGACCAGCTTCTTCCCAGCACATCATTCTAGAACCATAATGTTGAGTTAGGTTGGTTGGGACATTTGATCCTTGGTCTGTCCTTGTCTGTCCGTGTTTGCATGTATGTGATTTGCCACATCTAGTGCTCAAATGTGATCTTCTTCAAACGCTGATGTCTGCTCAGATATTCAATTTTTACTCAAGCTCTGCTTGTGTATTTCACACAGCATCTACTGTTTCATTTCCTTTTCCAAGTTAAATACGTCCTCAGGTCTTTTCATTCTCTCTGCTAACCTCCATGTCCTTCTCACAGACACAAAGAAGCTTTGGATACTCTCTCATCCTTCCCTGGGGCCATGTTTCACCCAATATCTACGTACTCCATGGGTCTCCTTTTCCAACAACCTCTATGCTTCTGCTATTATGCCCTGATGTTTTTATTCACACAGCTGTTGCCTAAGTTATTTTCATTAAAATCTTCTTAAATTATATTTTTAAAAATGTTCTTTCCAAACATAGCCAAAGTTAATATTCAAAATGTAAAATTTTCTAATATTTGAATATTTTGCATATTATTTTTTCTATATTGAGAAGATAAATCAAGAAAAATGCTTTCTCTGCAAAATCCCCTTTCCAACACCCTGTCCATTTTTTCCCGACTTCATACCTGTTGTCAGCAATCAAAGCAGCCCACAGCATACTTCCATGGTGGTCAGCTTCAGAGACACCGAAGTAAACATCCAGCTGCCATGGCCACAGTTGTAGTCTTGGATGACACTGTGAAAGCAAAATTATCTTTTTAAAGTTCAGAGTTAGGGGCATAATTACATAGATATCACCAAAGGCACACATTGGAACTCAACTACCATTGTTAAGAAAATAACATTATTTTATTTTTTCCAACAGAAATCCCTTGACAATATAAACTAGTCTATTAGATAGATACAAAGAAATCTAGATGAGCGTTCCTTATTTTGAAATAAAACAAAAAAAAAATAAGAGGGGAGATATACCGGAAGAGCTATATTCAATTAGATTTCAAGCAAGCGTAATATTGGTATAAAGCCAGTGGTCAGTAACTATTTTCTGTAATGGGCCAGCTAGTAAATATTTTGGTTTTGCAGGTGAGGTCTCTGTCACAACTACTGAACTCTGTTGTAGTATGAAAGTAACCATAGCATATTAATAAATGGGTGTGTCTGTGTTCTAATAAAGTTTTATTACAAAAAAACAAGTACTGGGCTGAATTGATCCATGGGTGGCAGTTTGCCCACACCCAAATCATGTGTTAATAACATTAATTTTTAGTCAAAGAAATCTCAGGCCACTGACTATAATCTACATCAAGAGGCAGAATAGGCCTTATCTGAAACTTTTCTTCATAAGAGTAAGATTTTAAATTAATGCACTTGGATTAACGGAGGACAATATTTGAGGCCGTATTAGTCTGTGATGGCTCCAAATAATTGCAGTAAAATGGTTTTCAAAGAATATTTAACTTAGTACTTTTCATTTTACCAACTTTTTTATTGAATCTAATTATTAAGATGTTTCATATAAGTATATACTAAAAATGTTTCATTTTCTATGCCTGGTGATCTTAACTGTGGCTTTCAAATTCAGAATTCTTTAGTGTATTTTTGTTTCCTGTTCTGATCTTTGAATTAAGTCTTTCATCTTCTCAGGTTATTGTCTTGTTTCATCTATATACAAATCAGAAACGATAAAATATATTCTTTAAATGACATTCTTTATAACCCAAAAATTCAAAAAAGACAAATGAAAAATTAAGTATATTTTAATAGAGAAGAAAAAATATATCTGACTCAGTTTTTTATATTAATATTGTGGATCATAATAGAATAAAATTTGTTTCTCCTTGCATAATAATAAATGAAATGCTCAGACTAAAATATAGTATATACCCATTTATTTTAAGTCTTTTTTTTTTTTTTTTTTTTAGACAGGGTCTCACTCTGTTGCCCTGGCTAGAATGAGTGCCGTGGCGTCAGCCTAGCTCACAGCAACCTCAAACTCCTGGGCTTAAGCGATCCTCCTGCCTCAGCCTCCAGAGTAGCTGGGACTACAGGCATGCGCCACCATGTCCGGCTAATATACCCATTTATTTTAGAAAATAAAATTTGTACAGCATGAAGAAATTTATCATGTCCTTTTTAGTCCTCTTGAAGAATAATAAAGACAATTATAAACCAAAGTTTTCAAACGTTAGAAGTCTACTTAGTGGAAAAGGTACAAATTTAACCTTTTTATAAAAATTAAAGCTATTATTTCACACTCCTCTAGACCCATCAAAATTGTTCTTTAAAAGAATCAATAATGGAAATTAAGGGTGATCTGGATATAATTAAGGGGTATGTTAGAAGATCATCAAACTCCTTTTAGCTTACATACTTAATCTTATATGCCAACAATTTAGTTTCAATGGATAATTCGATAAGATATAAATGTTTTTTCCTTGTTGTCAGCTCATATTCCAGAACTGAATCCCCCAAATTCTCTAATTATTTTCCTTAAGTAATTTATTTATATAAAACTGTCTTTATGTTTTTCCTAATTCCTCTGCTCATTTCTTTTTTATTCAGCAGTATTCGCCAACATTATTATGGTCTGTTAACAATGTTTTAGAAATAACTAATGTGCTATATTTTAGTTCTGTAGTTATTTTTGACAGTGCATCTAAAATTTAAACCAAAAGCCTAAAGCAATTCTATTAGCTTTTGGACACTTGAAATATCTTTTTAGAAAGAGTAGAGCAGAGAGACTCAAAACAGATTTTTTTCAGTAGGTTAGCTAGAGATATTTTAAATGTATCAATTTTCAGGTGTCAAAGTTCTAAATCTACTTGTACCCCAAATTGTCCATTATAGGTTAATGAAGGTAGAATTGTTAAGATTCAGTTCTCAAGTGAAAACTTTTATTCACCTATTTGACATTCCTCTTGTATGTTCAAATGTTGGTAGATATTTAATCTACTGATTCTCATGAATTGTGAGTTTTCTGAGGTAGTAATCATCGCTTAATTTATAATTGCCAGTTTGATCAAGTTATTATCAATTCTTTGGTGTTGTCTTATAAACTTTCAATTAAAATAAACAATAGTGAATTGTGCTGCTATCAGCATTCTAGTGTAGATGTCTTTTTTTCCTTCGTGTAGATGCCCAATAATGGGATTGCTAGATCAAATAGTAGCTCTACTCGTAGCTCTTTGAGGTATCTACATATTACTTTCCAGAGATGTTGTACTAGTTTGCAGTCCCACCAGCAGTGTATGAGTGTTCCTATCTCTCCACATCCACGCCAACATTTTTGGTTTTGGAACTTTTTGATAAAGTCCATTCTCACTGGAGTAAGTGATATCTCATTGTGGTTTTGATTTGCATTTCCCTGATGATTAGAGATGCTGAGCATTTTTTCATGTTTGTTGGCCATTAGTCTATCTTCTTTTGAAAAGTTCCTGTTCATGTCTTTTGCCCACTTTGTAATGAGGTTGTTTGATTTTTTCTTGCTGATTTTCCTGAGTTCTTTATAGATTTTAGTTATCAGCCCTTTATTGGATATGTAACATAAGCATATTTTCTCCCATTCTGTAGATTATCTGTTTGCTCTTGTGATAGTTTCCTTGGCTGTGCAGAAGCTTTTTAATTTGATCAGATCCCATTTATTTATTTTTCCTGTTGCTGTGATTGCCTTTGGGGTTTTCTTCATGAATTCTTTGCCTAGGCCAATGTCTATAAGAGATTTTCCAACATTTTCTTCTAGAATTCTGTGAAGATGTGGAAACAATCCAAGTGCCCATCAATACATGAGTGGATTAATAAAATGTGGTATATGTATACCACGGACTACTATTCAGCTATAAGAAACGATAGTGATATAGCACCTCTTGTATTATCCTGGACAGAGCTGGAGCCCATTCTACTAAGTGAAGCATCACTAGAATGGAAAAACAAGCACCACATGTACTCACCATCAAATTGGTATTAACTGATCAACACTTATGTGCACATATGGTAGTAACATTCACTGGGTGTCAGGCAGGTGGGAAGCGGGGGAGGGGATGAGTATATTCACACCTAATGGATGTTGTACATACCATCTGGGGGATGGACATGCTTAAAGCTCTGACTAGGGTGGGGCAAAGACAATATATGTAATCTAAACATTTGTATTCCCTTAATATGCTGAAATAAAAAAATTCCATTTATACATACAAAATAAAATAAAATATTTTCCCAACTGAAAAAAAATAAACAATAAAAGCATAAATTATGAAGATATCAACATGAAATGTACTGATTATAAAACCAAATAACCTTCATAAATCTAGTAATAAAAACAGCTCATAGGAACTTGAAATTCTTCCAGTATGGGTACTTTTCTTAAAGAAAGATCTTAAAGGTTTGATGATATTTTTAACTTCATACCTTTGTAAAAAAATCCCAACAAATATTAAAATATGTCAAAATATTAATTCTCACAGATTCTATATCACGTGATATGTAATGCCCACAAAATCTACATGTGTAGTAAAAAAGCAGGTAGAGTAGGCAATGGACCTTGTTTCCAAGCAATAAGTCTCTTAGAATAGTGAATTAAAAAAAAAAACACTCAACAAAAATACTTAGAATATTTATAAGATGTGATCCCTTCTTGTAGCTACTTCTCTTCTATAAAAACTGAAAGTAAAACTCACATGCATTTTATTGTTCATAAAAACAATACTGCGAGAAAAGCAAGAGAGTTGATCTCCAAAGTAACCAGAGAAAGTTTTTCCCTCACTCCCATGATTCTGAAAAATAATTCCCACTGGATAATGAGATGAGAATCGGTAGGTCATTCACAAAAAAACAGAAATAAAACAAGCATATCAGCAAACTCTGAGTTGAGCCTTTCACTGTATTTACTGTATTTTGATGAAAGTATTGTGTCAGTATTTGAGTATCTGTTTCTAATTTTCTAACTCTTTGGAAATAATTTTAAACTCACAAAAAACTTGCAAAAGTAAAATTAGTACAAAGAACATCCACATATTTTTTTACCTAGATGCATCTATTGCTAACATTTTACTTCATTTGTTTATTGTTCTCTCCTTCTGTTTACACGCCACACACACACACACACACACACACACACACACACACAGGAATTCTTTTTTCCTAAACCATTTAAGAACAAGTTACATGTATAATGGCTTCTTACTCCTAAATATTTCAGTATGTATTTCCTACAAATAGCAACGTTTCCTTATGTAACCACAGTATGGAAGTCCCCCTCATTTGTGGTTTCACATTCTGAGGTTTCAGTTTCCCACAGGCAATCACAGTCTGAAAATATTGAATGAAAAATTCCAAAAATAAACAATTCAAGAATTTTACATTGTACGCTCTTTCGAGTAGCCTGATGAAATCTCGTGCAGTCCTGCTGGGCTTTGTCCAGCATCTCCATGCTGTACACATGCTACCTGCCCTTACTCACCCATCAACATCTACTCCTGACATCCATCCATTGACATTGCCAGGGCTCAAGGACTCAGCATCACTGAAAGCAGATGCCCCTCCTTACCAAGTGTTAGTAGTCAGAAGCTCAGTAGTAGTGTAACGCTACATCACAATGTCTACACCATTCATCTCACTTCATCGCATCACTTAGGCATCGTGTTATCCCACCTCATCACAAAAAGAAGGGTGAGTACAGTATAGGAAGATATTTTGGAAGAGAGAGAGACCATATTGATACAACTTTTATATAGTATATTGTTATAATTGTTCTGTATTATTATTGGTTATTGTTGATCTTTTACTGTCTAATTTATAAATTAAATTTTATCCTAAGGGTATATGTATAGAAAAAACATCATATATATATATATATATACACACACACACACACACACACACATATATATATATGTATAAGGTTTGGTATCATCTGTGGTTTCAGGAATTCACTGGGGGTTTTGAACCATAACTCTCGTGGATAAGGGGGGACTACTGTACAATTATCAACCTCAGAAAATTTAACATTAGTACCATATTAACACAATATGTATGTATTAAAATATTTTAGTCTAATTTATCACTCATGTTATAATTTTGTCAGATAATCCAATAATGTCATCTCTACATTATTTTAATTAATTATTTTTCTTCCAGCAGAGAATTCTGCCTAAGTTTAGAAACTATTTAATTGTCATTTTTATTTGTGCTTCTTTAATGTGGAACATTTCCACAGACTTTCTTTGTTTTTCATGACATTGACTTTTTAAATAAAATGACCCCCCCATTTTTATTTAATATACACTTTTTAGTTTTGTGTTTATCTAGTGTTTACTTGTGAGCTGACTCAGGCTCATTCTCAGCTGGATTATGGCACAGGTGATGTGTTCTCGGCAAGTCACATCTGAACACACATGCTATCTATGAGTCTTTACTGACGAAGTTAGTTTTGATCGCTTGATTAAGGAGCTGTTTTTACTGTATAATTACTTCTTTTTTTTCCCCATACTAATAAGCAGTCAGTGAAAAAATTTTAATACCACACAACTATCTTGCTTTTTATCAAAAATTTTCCCTAGATCTAGCATTCATTGATGATTTCTACCTGATTCAGTCCCAACTCTGAGGATAGCAAATAAGGATTTTCCCACTCCACCTGTGCCTAGACATTTACCAGGTAGTCTTTTGCATTCTACTTCAGCAAAGGACCTCCTTTCTCTCCTACTTGTGTATATTTGTATGTGTGTATGCATATATATTAATATATTTATTCATTTATCTACTTATTATCTATTTATTTTAATGATTTACAATGCATTACTGTACCTAATGTATTATAAGTATCTCAGATTTGACAAGTGGGAACCTTATGCCTGGCTTCTGTGTCCATGTATAATACCCCCTCCCCTTCTTTGTTATCTTAGCAATTCATTATTTTTTGGCATAGCAAGATATTCTCAACTTCACTTTCTAACTACCCTGCCTCAATCCTGGAACCAATTAATCTCTGAGGATCCCTGACTCAAAGATCTACTTTCAAGATCAGTTTGGTCAACTAGACAAACTCCCAAGGCAGGGTTTACTTCTTTCTTTCTCTCAACTCAAAATGAACCATAGATGTCGGTACCATTATTAATTGAGCATTTACTCACTTATGTGCCAGGCACTGCTACTGGATTTATATAAATTAATTCAAATATGGAACATTAACCTACAAGATAAGTGCTGCTGTCACTACTTGACAAGCAATAAAATGAGACCCTATACAATTAAATAACTTGTCCAAGTTTATTAAAAATAATTACAAGAGCCACTTGTGAACACATTTTATTAACAAATTACTTCCTTATTGTATTACATTCTAGAACACTAGTGACAAAAGACATTAATTGAGGCATAGTAGAATATAAAAGCAAAATTTAACAGATAAGTCTCACCAGTTGCCCAGGATTTATTATGTTAGGTATTTTCCTAAGTAGTCTGTGGGGTTGTTTAATAGTGATATTCAGTAGATTTTCAGTTGTAACAGTAGATTTTTTTCCCTGCTTCAATTGAATAGAAAGCACAATTTATTAAAAAACAGTTTATAAATGATTATTGTTAGAAGGAAAGTATGATGTTAAATGTAAAAATCTAATTCCTTACTTATGCTAAATTTATCCAGCTACTCAACCTGCCGTAAATACAACTTATATAAAACACACTGGAAGTTTGTAGTATGTTTTTCTGGTCTTGTGCTTTCTCTCCCTCATTGTGGATTGATAGCTACTGACTCTTGTACCTAGACCCTAGAAGCTCTCCTCTACACCAATATCTTACTCTACATCAGAATAATTGTTTTTGTTCTTGTTGCTTTTTCCTGTACAATGGATCAAATAACCTCTTCCTTAAAATTGTGTTCTATGGACTACCAGAGTTAAGAGGCCGAGCTAAAAGGTTTATGCATCCTTTCTTTTTGGTTCAACTAACCAAGCCCTGCTTTTATCTGATTGATGTACTAGAATTAAAGTAATATTTTTGATGAAATAAGAAAGTATTTGTTCTGGTTCATTGTTTGTTAGTATGAGATAAACCATACACTGCCATGGACGTTTGCAGTTTGGATGTACAATGGGTACACTGAATTTATCCTGCCTGCATCACAGAGACTTTTCTGTGATAAAATGAGACAATTCATGTGAAAAAGTTTTGGAAATTGTGAATTTTTATGCAAAAGTACTTTTTTATGGTGTAATAATCATCATTACTATCTAGATCTCGAGAAAAGCCTCAACGAATGAATGCATGTAACAGTCATTAGAGCACACTTCTAAGTATTATATCTGGAGATGACCACTTTCTTGCACTACTAATGAAATCCTTCTATAATTACCTTCAAGTCTTCCAAATAATATATTGCCAAAAATAAATTCAATAAATAATTCAGTAAATATTAAAAAATAATACTATTTGGTTCTTAGGCCAGAAAGCAAATTGTCTCATACACCAGTTCTTGGCAATGACCACCAGCAACAGGTTTCATACATGTTCTATTTATGAATGACCTCCCTGCAACATTTAATGATAATAAATTGCTTCCAAGTGGGCAAAAAAAAAAAATTGTGATTGTGGATAATCTGATGTATAGAACCTTTGATAATCTGATGATCTGCTAGCAGCTATTGCTAAAACTGTCTTTAACAGAACTAAAGAAACTAAAAAGAAATTTGGCTTTGTCACCAGATCAAGTACATATCTTAAAAAGAAGTCCATGTCATAGGAAAGGCTTGAGGAACAAGAGCCAGTATATCTGATAAAGCAGTTGGAGGCTGATGTGTCAAATTAAAACTGTGTGTGACAGGATTAGGCAGGGCAATATGGGGCAGGGGCAGGGGTTTAAAGCCAAGTGTTTAGCAAGGCAGCTAGTGAAGTCTAGGTGCTCGGGTTGATTTGCAAAATTATCAAATAAGGTTAAACACTGTCTTTCTAGACAGTGAAGACTTACATATCAGACAAGGTCAGGGGGCTCTAGAATTGGGAAAATAAGTTGGGAAAAATCTATAATATAGGCACCAACTTCTGGGAACAGTCTGAGATTTCTGGAACAAAAAGCAGAGGTCAAAAGATCTAAGTGACAAGAAACCAGAATCCAACTGGGATTTTATGTTATATCACAGGTCACTCGTAGCAAGCATGGACTTTAACTAAAATAATCATTTTCTGAAGCAACTTTAAAAAAACACTCATTCCCAAGATAATATATTTGTCTAAACTTTTGGGCAGTTCAATACTCAATAGGCTTGTGTAAAATCAAGATGAATTATATGCAGTGCAGTCATTCACCACAATCACCCTTCAGATACCTTGAGTATACCACCTATGACCGGAGAGTTTAGCTCTAACATCTAAATACTTAACACAGCTTGATCAAATTGCAGAGCAGTGAGCATGACTTTTGAATAGTCATCCTTTCCTTAAATTATTCTGAGGAAATCAAGATGGAAATCAAAAGATTCTTTGAACTAAATGACAATGGAGACACAAGTTATCAAAATCTGTGGGACACAGCTAAACCAGTCCTGAGAAGAAAGTTTATTTCCATAAATGCCTATATCAAAAAGAAAGAAAGATCACTGATAGACAATCTAATGAATCATCTCAAAGAACTGGAAAAGGATGAACAGACTAACCCCAAATCCAGCAGAAGAAGCGAAATTAATAAGATCAAATCAGAACTAAATAAAATTGATGACAAAAAAACTATATGGAAAATTAATAAAACAAAAAGTTGGTTCTTTGAAAAAATAAACAAAATTGACACGCCTTTGGGTACACTAATGAAAAACAGAAAAGATAGAACCCTAATAAGCTCCATCAGGAATGAAAAAGAAAAAATAATAACTGATGCCACAGAGATACGAAATATCATCTATGAATACTATAAAAACCTTTATGCAAATAAACTGGAAAATGTGGAGGAAATGGACAAATTCTTAGAAACACGCAGTCTATCTAGGCTCAACCAGGAATTAATAGAATTCCTGAACAGATCAATATCAAGTACTGAAATTGAAACAGCAATAAAAAAACCTTCCTAAAAAGAAATGTCTCTGACCAGATGGTTTCACATCCAAATTTTACCAGACCTACAAAGAAGAACTGGTGCCTATCCTGCAGAAATCATTCCACAACATTAAGAAGGAAGGAATCTTCTCCAACATATATTATGAAGCCCAAATAACCCTGATACCAAGGCCAGGAAAGGATTCAACAAAAAAAGAAAACTACAGACCAATATCCCTTATGAATATAGACGTGAAAGTTCTCAACAAAATCCTAGCAAACTTAATACAGGTGCTTATCAAAACAATAATCCATCACGACCAAGTGGGCTTCATCCCAGACATGCAGGGATGGTTCAACATATGTAAATCTATAAATGTAATTCACCACATAAATAGAAGCAAACACAAAGACCATATGATCTTCTCAATAGACACAGTAAAAGCATTCGACAAAATTCAACACCCTTTATGATAAGAACGCTTAACAAAATAGGCATAGACAGGGCTTACCTAAAAATGATACAAGCCATTTGTGACAAATCCACAGCCAACCTCATACTGAATGTGGAAAAATTGAAAGCATTTCCATTTAGACTGGAACCAGACAAGGTTGCCCTCTCTCACCGCCCCCATTCAACATAGTGCTAGAAGTCCTCGCCAGAGCAATCACATAAGAGAAGGAAATCAAGTGCATCTAAATGGGGGCAAAAGAGGTCAAACTATCTCTCTTTGCTGATGATATGATCTTATACCTAGAAAACCCCAAAGATTCTACCATGACATTACTGGAATCGATAAACAAATTCAGCAAAGTCTCAGGTTACAAAATCAATGTACAGAAATCAATAGCATTCCTATATGCCAAAAATGGTCAAATTGAGAACGAAATCAAAGACTCAATACCCTTCACAAAAGCAACAAAGAAAATAAAGTACCTAGGAATATATTTAACTAAGGAGGAAAATACCTCTACAGGGAGAACTATGAAACACTGAGGAAGGAAATAGCAGAGGATGTAACAGGTGGGAAACCAACCATGCTCTTGGGTTGGCAGAATCAACGTTGTTAAAACGTTCCATCACAAGGATGGAAAAATATGCACCACACGTACTCGCCATCAAATTGGTACTAACCGATCAACACTAAAGTGCTCACGTGGTAGTAATATTCACTGGGTGTTGGTCAGGTGGGGGGGTGAGGGTGGGTAAACTCACAACAAATGGATGCAGTGTGCACTGTTTGGGGGAAGGGCACACCTCTAGCCCTGGCTTGGGTGAGAGAAAGGCACTACTTGTAACCAGAATGTTTGTACCCCAGTAACATCCTGAAATTAAAAAATAAACAAAATAAAATAAAATGCAATCCCTATTAAAATAGCAACATCATTTTTCACAAATACAGAAAAAATAATTTTATGATTCATATGGAACCAGAGAAGACCCCGTATAGTAAAAGCAATCGTTGACAAAAAGAACAAATAAAATGTTATTGAATTGTGGGGATTCTCTCCCACCTTCCCTAACCTAACTTTTCTTTTTCTCTCCTTTCACTTTCTGAAACCTAGTACTTTTTAATTGACTTTTGAGTAGATTTTATAACCCCTTAGTTTAGTCATCTACCAATCACAGCAGACTTTACAGGTTGAATTTTTGGATCATATAGTTTTTGCAATTATTTGTTGCTAAGTATTCCTGGTCATTTAACTTTCTCTGTGTTTTGGGATTTCTTAACCTCCCAAGTGCTTATGGTACCACTAACTTGGTGGGAGGCAGGGTCCAGCCAATGAGGACTTGTCATCTATTGCAGCTAAAAATGGTATGTGCTTGGTAGCTCTAGTGTTAATGTCCAAACTGAGCGTGGATAGCTTCTTAACTGAAACAATTAATTTAGTTAAATTAAATCCATTCCTTTCACTTGATCTTAGTTACCATAATACCAGTTATACTACTTGTTATGAAATGCTTTGGAAAATATGAATACTAGGCTAATGACTTTATTCTGCTAGAATTTTGCTCAACCACTTTTTATCTTCTTAAAAATGTTTCCTTCTTTTTCTCCATCAGATTTTGGGATGCTGACAAGCCTAAGATTGTGGCAAATTAGAGTACTAGAAAAATAAGGGCCCAGGAAATTGAGAAAATTACTTAAAGAATTCCTACTCAGCAGAAATGTTCCCTGTGCCCCTGAATCCACTTTCACTATATTGAATTTCTTGATGTAATCAAGTATTCAAACCTAGAAAATCTATAAGAATTTTCAGTGTAACAAATACCATTGATTTCCATTCATTTTATTTTATACCACATAATTGCTAAGAATAACTGGTTCCTCACATATATTTTAAACATCAGATTTCCTGTGGAACATAGGAAGAACTGAATTATATGATATTTTTCTCTTTAACAATTGTGCAATGTAAAATGATCAAGGGCCTCAGAACTGGGCTTTAGTCAGGGACTGCTATTTACCAGCTATGTGATTTTGGTCAAATCATTTAACTTCTTTGGTCCTTGATTTCTTAATACATAAATCAAGGGGAAGGAAAATAGATTTTTCTAAAGAATTTTCTAATTCCAAAATATGACCCTTCAATTCCATTGAGGACAGTATCTCATTAAACTAGGGCCAGTGGTGTCCCTTAAAATGAAAATGTCTTGGTATGATTGCCATTGTAATGTGCAAGTGTTCTGAAATTAAATCAATAAAATGAAATCCTTACAGCTCTTTCTTATGCATGGCTTTATTGTGTGATGTTAAACAGCTGTTGTATTCTATCATGACTGTAGCCCTTTGGTTCTGGTTGAAATAACTGCTATGTGTATACTGAGAAATAAGGCTAATGCATGATTCAGCACCTTTATAAATCAAAGATTCTATTACAGGCAGAAAATAGCCCAACAAAAGCTATTCTATTACACTTCAATGGCATTAGAAAAGAAGAGAATACATCAAGTAGAGAACATAGGTCCTTCCTTTTTATTCCGCAATACAATAAAAAAGCTATGTAGGTTTCAGTAGTTTCTTCTGTCCAGTGGTTAGTATATTGACACCTATATTGAATGACATTGTCTAAGATTCTATTTTTTCAGAATGTCAATTATCCTGTATGTTTTGTTAAAGAAACTGACACTACAGAGTACAGAGGATTATTTTTTTAATCTAGTTCAATTGGAGTTTCATTTCCTGAGGGCTAACAGGGAACAGCTGCACAAAACCTGTATTAGGAGAAATATATATATTAATATATATGATAAATGAACTGATTTGATAAAATAATATTTAATAAAAATTTAGGTGCAAAATCACCCTAAAGACATTATTGTTGTGCAGTTCATCTCTGTTTCAGTTATAACCTTGAAGTCCCAGGTCTATGTTTTATCAGATGAAGAGGAGTTAGATATTTATTATTAATGTCTCCACCACCATTGTCATTATAGCTGCTAACTATATAAAAATCAACAATTATATGTCCCATATATAGTAGGTTGAATAATTCACTTCATCCCAGTTCCTTTTGGCCTAGAACTTCAAATTTAGAAAATTTATTTGGTGTAGGCAACAAATTAATTTTAGAAGAGGCATGATATTAATAAATTATTTTTTAATCAAGCCTGTTCATCACATATTAGAATACCATATACTACATGGCAGCAACTATGAAAAATATGTGATAGCAATTCTACTTTGTAAAATTTCAAAATTCGTAAGTTAAAAACAGAAAGAACAAACTTGCAGAAATTTTTAGGACACAGGAGGTTTTGTGAATGAGGCAGTGGGTGATGGAGAAGGAGAGATGGGTGTAACAATAGGTATTTTCAAAACCATAACACCTAGAAAGCCATAAATCTGGCTACCTTGATTTTTTCATTAAAATTTTTCAGTTTTGAATGTAGCCACCTCCCTCCCACATTTGAGAAAATAACTTAATGAGAAAGTAGTGTTTCCTTAAGAACTTGTTGGATTGTATCTACTCTAAAAGATTCAAACATTTTCCCTGCCATGATTTTTTTCTCTTTTGCGTTGGTATTCATGAATATAGAAACTATTTCTTATTTTCTCTAAACAACAGGAAATATATGATCAACTTCTGTTCTTATGACAAAAAAGCTAAATAATACTTTACTGTCACCTTAGAAAGTAGGATATACACACCTGTCCTTTCATCACAAGAAACATTCTTGTATAATAATAGACTCAAAGAATTCATTTGGCCAATAGAAGATATACTGTTAGGAGCTGTATAAAATTAACCTGGCACTTTAAAGTAGTTCCCAAGTATCTGTGTCAAATAATATTTCATAAAATAGGTAGGCATGAAATAATTTAGTAATTTAAAACTATAGGTGAATTACTGTTTTATTTTTATAGTGAAATAAATTTGTTACTTCTGAGACTCAAAGCAATGACACATTAATGCACCCTCAGTGAAGTAAAATCAATCCTACAAGTCATTGCTTGACTTTGTGGGTTAAAATTGCTTTCAAAACTTTATTATTAGCATTGTTCTTTTGGAGGCTTCTAACTGCATTACCATAGAGGTAGAATATCATATCTTGTGATGGTCTGCTACATTTAAAAATGCAACGTTATAAGTACAGGCTACCTTGGGTAGACTTGATTTATCTAAATTGGAAGAAATTGAACTTACTGTCAGTAACTTGTCACGAAGGCAAACTTTCGAGTTTATAAGTTATGAAAAATGTTGGAAGAATAGATAAACAAATTACTGTCACATTTAAGTACTTTTGAAATAGATGGCTGTATGCTATGGTTTGAATGTCCCCTCAAAAACTCATGTTAAAAGTTAATTGCCATTGTAACAGTGTTGAGAGGTGGTATCTTTAAGAAGTGATTAGGTCCTGAGGGCTCTGCTCTTATGAATGCATTAATGCCATTATCCAGAAAGTGGGTTAGTTATCACAGGAAAGGGCTCCTTTCTGATAAAAAGATAAGTTTAGCTGCTTTTTTCTCTGTCTTTCATGCTTACTTGCTCTTTTACCTTCCACTATAGGATGATATAGCATATAGGCCCTCATCATATGTGGGCCCTTGACTTTGGACTTCTTAGCCTCCAGAAATGTAAGAAATAAATGTCTGGGGGGGGCGGCTAGGGCAACATACATAACCTAAACATCTGTACCCCCATAATATGCTGAAAAAAAAAAGAAAGAAATTTCTTTTCTTTATAAATTACCCAGTCTGTGGTATTCTGTTATAACAACACAAAATGGACCAAGACAGTGTGTGCATGGCTGGCTCATTTTACCTTCTTTATCACCTTAATTTAGATCTCCCTCAAGCTGAAGAAGGCTAGATGAGGGAATTAACTGCTGTCATTTTATTTTACTGTCAAATCCATACTGTAATTTCTTTTCCACATGCTGTTTTCCAAATGTCATGAGATTAGAAGGCTGTTTGTTTTTACACAAGTTTAAGTGTTTCTGCATTTGAGAAATGAATTGTATTATGTGTGCACGTACTTGGTGCATCTCTAAGGGAAACAATACTGAAAATAGCCTGCCAATCAACAGGTTTAGAATCTAATAGAAATGTTTTTAATGTAGTGCAATCCTTTGCTGCAGGGTTGAGCAAAGCATGTTTAGTTACCTCTATTTTTTATTCCTTTTCATTTCCATATGAAAAATGAGTTTTGCTTTGATCATTATTTTTGCATGTATTAAATCAAGAAACTACATGATAGAATTTATATCTTCTGGAACTGATAGAATATTTTCATCAACTCAAAACAATGCTATATATTGTCATAACTATATATGAATGGAGTAATAAAGATTATCTATCATTCTTGAAGCAGCATCTCTAATAGGGTTCAGTTTGCTTTTTATCCAAATTAATGTCATCGCTCCCTATGAAACTTTAACTAAATATGTTATTTTCAATAGAAGAACTGAAAAAATTATTTTGCTTAAGGAAGACATTTCACTTTAATTAAGAAAACTAATTTCTGCTCCTCAGAAATTTTTGACTGAACCCTAACGAGCAGTTTATACAAAATTGAAAAAGAAACAATAGGAAAATGCGTTTGCCTTGTATTTAACTTTCTTACTTTGTATTTTTCCAATTTAGGAAATTTACATTTAAGCTGCATCTGCACTACATAAAGTTGAAAAATAAGTTGAAATTATCTAATAGTTTTGGGCTTAAATAGATAATCTAAGAAAAAAGTCAGATCTTAATGTTTACTATCAGGAAGAGATTGTAGCTGATACCAAGTTGTGATCACCTATGGACAGTTGAGAAATTGAGATAAGGAAGGAAGAAGCAGCTAGCAGGAACATTGAGAAAAGATTGCATTCGAAGTCTTGGTGTCCACTGATCATGAAGAAAATTCTCTGAGGCCTAAACGTCACAACAATTTCAATTAGAAATTTCAAAATCAGCTATTTCCACTATACTTTCTGTGTTTATCAGTGATTCAAATTTAACCCCTTCTTTGAATTCCAAACTTCTTTATACTTTCCTTGCCTTATCTTCTATAGAACTGGTGTCTACCTGAGGCTGCTGCATATGGTTGTGAAAGCTGCTTACTATACAGTCACCAAATCCATGTAGGCTGATCCTGGGCTGCATCCACCAAGATGCACACACAGGTATTATGTAAACAAGCAGTTTCCTTCCTCTGTCACAAGGATAATTGCTTCCTCTGTAACCTGCCTTCTTGGACGGACAGTGAACATTGTCCATGTTTACTGTCTCACGGTTATTTGTGAAAGAACATTTCAGAAATCTGAAGCTCCCAAATTTGTCTTCAAATAGGATGACCATATATTCCAGTTTGTGTGGGACAGTCCTGGCTTGCACCTGTTGCTGTTATGTAATTATTCACAGTGCTCCCTTTTGCTGTGACAGACTGAAAAAAAATCCTCATTTTAATCCCTGAAATTTCTGAATGTTAACTTATATGGTAGGGAGTGTAATTAAGAGCAGTTGCCCTTAAAGCATATTTCAATTGTTGCCTCCGTTTTTATTTTATTTTTTATTTATTTATTGATTTTTGAAGACAGAGTCTCGCTCTGTTGCCCAGGCTAGAGTGCTGTGGCATCAGCCTAGCTCACAGCAACCTCAAATTCCTGAGGCTCAAGCGATCCTTCTGTCTCAGGCTGCCCAGTAGCTGGGACTACAGGCATGTGCCACCATGCCCGGCTAATTTTTTCTATATATTTTTAGTTGTCCAGATAATTTCTTTCTATTTTTTAGTAGAGACGGGGTCTCGCTCTTGCTCAGGCTGGTCTTGAACTCCTGACCTCGAGCGATCCTCCTGCCTCGGCCTCCCAGAGTGTTAGGATTACAGGCGTGAGCCACCGTGCCCAGCCTGCATTTTTATTTTTTAACAACTTTTAGTTATATTATTTTTATATATAACATACTTTTATAACCATTTCTTGATTTATCAATATCAGCAAGCACTCTCAACTTTCAATTCAGAAGTTGAGTGTGCTGGTCAGTCTCCGTTTGCTTCTCTAAATCTAGCTTCTGTCTCTCTCTGCTGGGTTCTATACTCTGGGAGGATGACTTCGATGGACTAGGTCACCAGGGCTCCCTTGGGCTTTGGCTTATAATTGCATTTGGCCAATGACAGGTAACCTAGTTTGGGTATTTGTCCCCTCCAACTCTCATGTTGGAATTTGATCCCCAATGTTGGGGGTGGGGCTTAGTGGGAGTTGTTTGGGTCATTGAGTGGATCCCTCATGAATGGCTTGGTGCCATTCTCATGAGATTGAATGAGTTCTTACTCTTAGTCCTGTGAGATCTGGTTGTTAAAAAGAGTCTGGTGGCCGGGAGCGGTGGCTCACGCCTGTAATCCTAGCTCTCTGGGAGGCCGAGGGGGGGGTGGATTGTTTGAGCTCAGAAGTTCGAAACCAGCCTGAGCAAGAGCGAGACCCCGTCTCTACTAAAATTGGAAAGAAATTAATTGGACAACTATAAATATACAGAAAATAGTAACCTGGCACGGTGGCGCATGCCTGTAGTCCCAGCTACTACGGAGGCTGAGGCAGGAGGATCACTTGAGCCCAGGAGTCTGAGGTTGCTGTGAGCAAGGATGACGCCACGGCACTCACTCTAGCCCGGGCAACAGAGTGAGACTTTGTCTCAAAAAAAAAAAAAAAAGAGTCTGGTACTACCCTCCCCTCTCTTGCTTCTTTTCTCTTGTCACCATGTGATGCCGGCTCCCCTTCCCCTTTCACCATGAATGGAAGCTTCCTTAGGCCCTCACAGGAAGCAGATGCTGATGCCATGCTTCTTGTACAGCCTGCAGAACCATGGGCCAAATAAACTTTTCATTACTAATTACACAGGCTCAGTTATTCCGGTACAACAATGCAAAATGGACTGAGACAACAGGGTATTGGTAGGAAATCAAAGAGCAGAGGCAGAGAGAGAGGTCAAGTATCTAATTTCCCTCCCTGATGATCCTTCCCTGCCAGATTGCAGTTTAATAGTGACTGTGTTCCCCTACTTACGGCCAGAACTTCTGTTCGGTGATCCTTTCCCACAGTTAGAGGTCTTGTCAGTACCAGTAATATGGCTCTCTCCCTTGCCTTCTTTTGTAGGGATGGGAATAGCTTCCTACTATTGTTAGTTCCTGGGTACATCACCATTTCTAATGTGTTCCTTAATCCTGCCCTCAACTCTATAAATAGCCCCTTCATTAAATTCTCTTCAACTACTTTGAATAAGCTGTTTTCTGCAGAGACTATGATGAAGGAATATTTAGCTCTCATTGCTTACTCACACATTTACCCTCCTCCTCTTATCCTTTCAGCATAGTTACGTATCAGTTAGGATATAACCAGACAAAAACAGGACTTAAGAAAAAATACTTTTAAAAAGCATTTAAAGAGAAGGAATTTAAGAGAATCGGCCATTCAGCTGATGTGAACAGCTGGGGCAACACAGATTAATATCAGCAGGAAGCAGTTACCACCCCAAGGCTAGAGGGACAAAATAGGGTGTTACTGGTGTCCAGGGCTCAAGATCACTTGGTAAATATTGCAACCATGGCACAACTGTCTGGAAGGGCTACTGCAGCACAAGAGATGAAGACATTGCCAGGGAAATCAACTGAAGCACAGAAGGAGAAGAAACCTGGATTTTCTCTACTTCCTGCCGTCCAGTCTCTCTTAGGTGCCTCCCACTGGCTGAATTTACATGAAAGGCAGAGGACAAGAAAACTTGGAAATATAATGTGCAGGAGTCATCCTTCTGAGAGACAGAAAAATTATTCCAGGGAAATTCTGAGACATTTGAATTCTTTTACGTAGGCAACCATTCAATATAGGCTTTAGCAACCTGTTACAGCCACTTCAAGTTGCTTCACCTTGCCCATTAAATGTCAAATTTCAGGAAAGTGTACTGTTGTTGATAAATTTTACCTGATTTAACCTTATGTTCTATTTTCCTTTGTCCAGCAAACTCGAAATCCATTCCTGCAATGTTCTGATCTTTTGCCTATATAAATTAGTAATAACTTGAAATTACATTGGATAAAAGTGCTATCTTCTTCCCAGATCTTGAAATTTTCCCCTGGATCATCCTAGAACTTGACTCTTAATGGGTATGTGGAAGCAATATGAGTGGTGGGGTTTAGTCTTGAGGAGTTGCCTTTCTTTCTCAAGGCAACTGTTTCTGTGAGGTCATTAAAGATTCTTTTTTTTTGTCCAAAGCAGCTTTATTTTTAATAGTCAAAACCTGAAAACAATCCAAAAGTCCATCAGCAACTGATGGATAAACAGTTGTATAGTATATCCACACAGAGAAATATTACTCAGCAATAAAAAGAAAGAACCTACTGATATTCTTAATAACATTGATAAACCTCAAAACAATGCTTACTGTAAGAAGGTAGACAAAAAATAAGCATACACTGTATGGTTACATTTATATAAAATTCTAGAAAATGTAATGTTTGAAGTGTAACAAATCAGTGGTTGTATGCAGATGAGGGAACAGGGAGGGACAAGAGAAAGAGATTAAAAGTATGAGAAAACTTTTGGGGGTGATATGTTCATTACCTTAATTGTGGTAATGGTATCACAGTTGTATATGTGTCAAAAGTTATCAAATTTTACAATTGAAATAGGTACAGTTTATTGTATTCCAATTATATACCAATAAAGCAGTTCGGAGATAAAATAGATTCAAGTAAAAATATGAATCTCCCGTTTCTCTTGGAAAATCAACCAATCCAATATTAACTCATCTCCCACTTGCCACATTTTGGGTGTGTCATCTCTGCCTCAGTGGCAGTAAAAACTGGAGAAGTATGAAGGCCATGTCTACCTGAACACTGACTGGGTCACACAGTATCCATCCCTGGATTGCAAAAATCTCTCTTCTCTGTCTTGGAGTTCCTGCCTGTGTAGTGATGGCTATGAGGTCACCAGCCCAGAGAGGTGCAGGAATCCAGAAAATGCTTAGATTATTTGCTCTGATACTGACTTTAGCCATAAAAGATAAAGAGATCTATAGGTCCTGAAAAGTTTTGTACATTCTCACCCCACACGGCCATAGTTATATGAAATCTGTGTATGCCCCCAGAGTAGACACACAACCACTGTTTGTCACAGTCTCCACTACTTGCTACTATGCACATTGTTTCTGCATCAATTGTTTATTTTTAAACTGAAGAGTATTCCCTATTATTTATTATTACTTTGTTTTTTCTTTTTTATTCATTTTCTTTTCTCTTTCCTTTTTTTCTTCTCCAAATGTGTTCACAGGAAAACTCTTTAAATTTTAAAAATGTATTGCTTTTTAACATTTTTAAATTTTTTTTAAATTTTTAATTTTTTAAAAATTTAACATTTTTAAATTTTTTTAATTTTTTTGTTTTTTTAATTTTTAAAAAAAATTTAAATTTTTAATTTTTTTATTTTAAAAGTTTTAAATTTTTTTAAAGCTTTTAAATTTTTTTTACAGTTTTATAATTTTTACATGAAAAAAATTCTCTTTTTTTAGATATGGAGTGTCACCAGGTAGCCCAGGCTGTCCTCAAACACCTGGGCTCGAGTAATCCTACCACCTCAGTCTCCTGAGTAGCTGGTAGTATAGGCACGTACCACCACACCCGGCGTAGTTTTATTGTTTGAAAGATGTTTTCTCTAAATGAGATATAATCAAGCCTATTTTACAATTTCTAAGTAAAACAATATTTAGCAGAGTTAGTCTTACTAAGCATTAAGGCTTAAAATTTTAAACGTTGGTTTTAAGCGAATAACACTTAAGTGTACATTCACTGGGTGTCAGACAGATGGGAGCGGGGAGGAGGGGATGGGTATATACACACCTAATGGGTGTGGTGTGCACCGTCTGGGGGATGGACACACTTGAAACTCTCACTCGGATGGGGCAAGGGCAATATACGTAACCCAAACATTTGTACCCCCATAATATGCTGAAATAAAAGAAATTAAAAAAAAAGAAAAACAGAATTAACATCTTTAACCTTAATGAATTTGAACATCAGGAATGATGACAAAATTCTACACATTACAATAAAAAATGTAGCAATTATGTTTCCCCCTTAATTCTTACAGGTCTTATCTGACTACCAGGATAGGTAGACTCCAGGGGCCATGACTTCTGCGTAGGTCTTGGGAGACAGCTATACTTCAACTGTGAGGGAGGTTACACAACTCCTGAGAAAAAGGGACTAAACTCATGTTGACGCCAAATGAACAGGAAGTTGTCACATAATCCCTTCATCAGGGTGAATTTAGAACTCATAAGAGATCCTAACACCAGGTCACAAAATCAGTTCCACAAAGCCCTACTTTTTTTCCTAAGAGGGCTTGGGCAGCATTGAAAATTAGGCCAAATTAGACTGGGGCCTGTTTTAAGACACTTTGGGGTCCCCATCAAAGGTGTTCCTACCTTCATGCTGGCAAAGCCCAATTCTTTTCTCATCAATACCACAGAGTGAACAGAACAAAGACTTAAAACAATAGGACATAAACCATTGTACAAGTCACTGCACAAATTAGATCAGTGTAGGGCAGGAAGTTCCAAGGCTAGGTGATTTGTAGGCTGGAAAAATCCATCTCAGCTATCACATGTAGAGTCAATATTGTCCATGAAGACGAGAAACCTCTGGAAACTTGCAGAAGATCCCTGCTCAAAATTTTAAGCAGTAGCTGGGTCATGTCCATACTGAAAACCATTAGGGGAGAGGGAATAAGGATGCCCAGTGGGTTTAGATCATCCCTAATTTCCTCAGGAAATAAAAGAAAGAACACAGGCCTGCCTTTCCTGAGCCCACTGGGGTGACTCAGACACACTGTGGGACCATGGCAGTTGGCAGAAGTAGAATGACTTCTGCAGCAGACACTGGCAACAACATAACTCAAGTAAGGGCTCCAGGCAGGTTAGACAATGCAACATAACTCCTGAAATCTTCCCACATACATGGCACTTGTAGGTAATTCCCCTGTTGTAGATGCCTAGAGGTACAAAGTTCAACTTCTGGTTTTTGGCCCCCCCACAAAGGCTACTCTCAGAGCTTTTCTGTTTTGTGAGTCACGTTCTGTTGGACAAGGAGATAGTACATCCCTGGTACTCTTAAGGCCTCTCTCCAGTGTGAAGTCCCCTCTTGTGGTAAATGACCTTAAAAGATGCAGCTAAAAGGTCATTCAAACTGCTACACTTCCAAGGCCTTTCTCCAGTGTGAACTTTCATATGCCACCTGAAGTGGGAGCATCTGCTGTAGGCTCTCCCACATTCACTGAACACATAAGGTCTTGCTCCAGTGTGAGGTTTCCGGTATCTGAGGCTGGAGTTGCCACCGAAGGATTTTCCCTAGTCCTTTCTCTGGCATGAACTTTCATGTGTTGAATAAGGTAGCACTTAGTGCGGAAGTTGTTCCCACATTCACTGCACTCATAAAGCATTTCTACGCTGTGAACTCTCTTGTGCATTGAAAGGTAGCACTGGCGGCTAAACGATCTTCCACATTGATCACATGGAAAAAACTTTTGTACAGCGTGGGTTTTCGTGTGCTCAACAAGCACATCTTTACGGACAAAAGCTTTCCCACAACTGCTGCACACGTGGGGCTTTTCTCTAGTGTGGGTTTTCTGGTGCCGAACAAGTGTGTCTTTGCGACCAAAGGCTTTCCCACATACATTGCATTCAAAAGGCTTTATTCCAGAGTGAATTATCTGGTGCTGGACAAGGTGTGTTTTTCTGCTAAAAGATTTCCTACATTCACCACATGCAAAAGTTCTTAATCTTTTGTGATCATTCTGGTATAGAAGGAGGGCGGATCTGCACACAAAAATTTTCCCACACCCGCTGCACTCAAAAGGTGTTTTTTTCCTGTGACTTTTCTGGTGTAATATGAAGTGGTAGTTGTGGTGAAAGCATATTCCACATTCGTTGCACTTATAAGGCCTTTGTTTTGTGTGGATTTTCTGGTCCTGAACTTTGTTTTCATGGCTGCAATCTTTCCCAAATACACTGTACCTACGATCCTTTTGTCTAGTGTTAAAGGCCCCCTCACGCTCAGTGCTCTGGTGTTGCTTCTCCCCATTGTAAGTGGCCCGTGGTTGGACAAGTCTAGAGCTGAAAAAGGAGTCATTCCCATCCTTCTTGCCAGTAAAGGCCTTTTTTGACACGTGGTAACTGCAGCTATTCACCACCGAAGCCTGGCCCTCTTCCCCTCTAAAGGCCCTTTTCCGGTTGTTTCTATTCTGCTGCCTCTGGATTTGGTCACCGTTTACACTAAACCAGAACTCTTTCCCACACGACTTACATGTGCATGGCTGGTGCTCAGTGGGTGTTCCCTGCCGTTCAGCCAGGCGTAAAATTTCTTTCATGACTGGGTCACACATGTCACAGGGGTGGGCATCTTGGGTACAAGGACCTGCTTTAAGAGTTTTCACCTGTGACGCTCTTACAAAATGACCCTGCTCAGAAGACGCATTTTCATTCTCCACCCTACACCAAGTACCAGGGCCAGTACTCCTTCTACTCATCTTCCTCTTGGCTGGATCCATGTCTACCCTGCCAGGTAACCTGGGCTCTCTTTCTGGCTCCAGCAGGGCACCTTCACGGGATAACCCGGGCTCTCTTTCTGGCTCCGGCTGGGGAACTACATGGGCTAATCCGGGCTCTCTTTCTGGCTCCGGCAGGGTACCGTCACAGGCTAACACGGGCTCTCTTTCTGGCTCCGGCAGGGTACTGTCACAGGCTAACCCGGGTTCTCTTTTTGGCTCCAGCAGGATATTGTCATGGGCAAACCCAGGATTTCTTTCTGGCTCCGGCAGGGTACCATCACAGGCGAACCCGGGCTCTCTTTCTGGCTCTGGCAGGGCACCGTCACAGGCTAACCCGGGCTCTCTTTTTGGCTCCAGCAGGGTACCGTCATGGGCTAACCCGGGCTCCGGCAGGGTACTGTCATGGGCTAACCCGGGCTCTCTTTCTGGCTCCGGCAGGGCACCGTCACAGGATAATCCGGGCTCTCTTTTTGGCTCTAGCAGGGCACCTTCACGGGCTAACCCGGGCTCTCTTTCTGGCTCCGGCTGGGGAACTACATGGGCTAACCCGGGCTCTCTTTCTGGCTCCGGCAGGGCACCTTCATGGGCTAACCCGGGCTCTCTTTCTGGTTCCGGCAGGGCACCTTCACGGGCTAACCCGGGCTCTCTTTCTGGCTCCGGTTGGGGAACTATAGGAGGTATATAAATTCTAAGTCCCAGTGAGACCACAAGTACAAAGTTCTGCAGCATCACGGTAAAGTACAGGCGTCTCTGAGCCTCATCAAGCAGTTCCCACTCCTCAGGGGAAAAGTACACGAACACATCCAAAAAACTCACAGTGTTCTGATCGTCGTCCATCTGTGCCGCGTCCATGAGAGGAAGACCTTGGCCACCGTCTGTGGGGGCTGCAGCCATGGAGTGCAAGTACAGAGGCCTTGAAGATGGAAGATCAAAGATCGCGAGGCTACCGCCCTTGAAGATCGAAGATCACGAGGCTACAGCAGGCGACTGGCAAACAGCAGGTGACTGGCAAACGCCAGCCGCAAGATCGTTGTGGTCACAGTCCGGGACACTAAATCTCAGGAAGACATAGCTAGTGCCAAGACATCACAACTTCTACAAAGGAAAGTGGTAGAACCCGTCCTCAAAATGACCGGTCCCTACTCCCTCACGAAGAGCCACCACAGAACCTGCTAGCTCTACGGTCTAGTCTGCACTTCCGGGTCAGACCGAGCGGAACAACACTCGCAGTGCGACTCCACCGGAAGTAGCGTATGGAAACTGCCGCAGAGGGGACTACTTTACTACCCTGAGAAGGCGCGGTGGCTTCGGTTGGCAAAGATGACTTGTGGGTAATTTTAAAGTTACTTGTTCTCAACTTCATTCAAGTTCGTCCAAATGTCCCCATTCCAAATATTGTAGTCCTGCTTTCAATCCCTCCTACACTTGGGAAGTGTTGATATTATGATTTAGTTTTTTAAAAATGTCTCATTACTGCTGTATAGCATAGCTATTTTTTCTTTCTATGTTGATCTTGTATTTAGCCATGGTTAAATTCTCTCCGTAGTTCTAATTGTCAGTTGATTATTGTAGATTGTTTACATAGATGATCATATCCTCTGCAAATATTTTATTTAATCCTTTTCGACTTTTATAGCCACCGTCTTTTTTTCTCTGATTTTATTGCAGTGGCTAGAACTTTCAGGACAATGTTGATTAGTGATAAGAGATGATTTTTTTGGTATTAACTGATTAACTCTTAAGTGCACATATAAGAATAATATTTATTGATGTCCGGTAGAGGGGAGGGGGGAGGGGGGAGGACGGGACGGGTATATGCATTCACAAAGAGTGAGATGTGCACCATGCGGGAGATGGACACACTTGAAGCTTGGACTTGGGGGGAGGGGGGCAAGGGCAACATACGTAACCTAATCATCTGTACCCCCATAATATGCTGAAATAAAAAAAAGTCATTTAAAAAAATAAAAATTTCTGAATTAATGTAAATTATTCTAGAACTTTGCATCTTATACTGTGTATATATATTTGCTGGAGGTATCTGGTAGGTACATTTATGAAAGTTAAGTTTGGGAAGAATTTTTTTTATTGTGAATGGTTGCTGGATATTATTCAATGGTATATTGACATCTATTCAGTTGATTTTTCTTATTAGATAGATTATTTTAGTGAATTAACTTTGTTGGTGAATTTTCTTAGATTATGCTTTCCTTACAATCTTGAGATTAAACCTTTGGTCGTGATGTTATTATAATGAAGTGTTGACTATAATATGTTAATATTCTATTTAGAATTTTTGCTTCTATATTTATAAGCGTGATTAACATGCTTTTTTACTTGTGCTTTTCTTTCTTGGGGGCCACAATCATTGCTAAACTTATAAAATAATTGAGGAATTATCTATCTTCCTTTTTGTATATTAGAACAGTTTTTATACAATTGAAATTATCTTTTTTAAAATGTTTGATAGCTATATCTTTGTGGTTTGAGAAATTTAACCACTCTTGATTTTATTTTATGATTTTCTTCTTTATGGTATACTTTGCTTGTTTATACTTCCCTGGAGTTTTTTATGTTATCCAAATTTTCATATTAATTCCTAGAATGTTATTCATTATATATATTATTTTTACTTTTATTTAATCTTAAATAAAATACTACTAAATACTCATTTTTGTTACTAATATTATTTTTTCACACCTTCTTTACCTTCCTTCTCTTTAAAAATAAAATTATACTTGACAAGGTTTTGTCTGTTTTATTAGTCTTGTCATCCAAGTGGTTTATGTGTCTGGTGGTTAAATCTATAGCTTTTTTACTTTGTCATTTTATTTTAATAATTATTATTTTCTTCTATTTAGAGTGTTTTGTTTTATCTTATTCTTTTTCTGACATCTTATGTTGAAATCTTAATTCATTTATGTTTAGACCTTCTAAGTGTCCTAGTAAAAGCAGTTGAGGCTATACATATCCTTTCTGTTATTGCTTTAAGTCTAACACTTAGATTTGAAATGTAGTGTGGTTAATTTCAGTTTTTTTTTTACAACCGTTTTATAATTTCCATTTTGAGTTTCATTTTTACCTACAAAGTATTCAAAATTGTGCAGTTATTTTTTGAAATATTCGAGTTATGTACTACATGTATTACCTTTTTGCCACTGATTTTTCTGATATTATTTTACTGTATTTTGTTTTGTGACTTTTGCGTGGCAGTTTGGGGGAAACCTGCAACTTTAATTGTGCTTTTATTTGAGTTTGTGTAAATTTATACAAGTACTTTAAAATAAATGTTATTTCTCTTGTGCAGAGTGCATATATGATAGATGTATTAGCTTAAGGCTGGTACTGGGTTGTGTCTTTTACTCAATACTTTGAACTGCTAGTGTCTGAGAGACATGTGTTACATTTTTTCACTTTCAATTATTCCTTATAGTATTACCAAATTATTCCTAATTAAACTTACTTTTATTAAGAGCTGATTCATCCAACACAGAGTGTAGACAGGTTCCATTTACATTCCCGAGTTGAGCAACCTTCCGTATAGAGCTTTCTGACCAAATTCTGTATAACCTTAGCACAAATATCGTCACTACTTTGTCCAATCATCTAGGGAATGTTAAAGCAACTAATTGTTACTCCCTCTATATCTCTCCATTACCTTGCTAAACTTAACTTAGATATTATGCCACAATCATCAATGGTTCTTTTGCTCTGAAAGTGCCAAGAACCTTAATTGCTTAGCCTCTCAGATATTTCACCAATCTAAGGCATTTCTGAGACTCAGACCCTAATAACCTTAATTGACATCTATAACCTCTCTGCATTGTTCATGTTCAGTTTGTAAAAAATCAGCTCATTACTTAGAAACAGGAGAGATATTTTCTCCATGGCTGTGTATGTTTCCAATTTCCAGATACTTAGACAGGGTTTTCTACTCCAAGTAGCATCACCCTTGGCTGGGGATGGGAATGGGAGACATTTTATCAAATGCATCTCACATGCCACTTCAGAGCCTCTTGGTCTTATATATCTCAAGTTTTGGGGCACTTGTTCTGGCTCAGCTGCTGCTATGACAACCATCATGTCATAGACTCCAATCAGCTTCACGTAAGCACAAACTAACAGCAATTTCCTTCATGTTATACTTCTCTAGGGCATCCCTCTTTGATGCTGAGACATGAGATGCTACAGGACCTGCTTAGTTCCAATACAAATACAATCCAGAAGAGCAGTGGAGCACACCTTGGAGCAGTGAGAACAAGAAGCTTGGAGCCAGCAGGTAAAGTCTCCCACCCTCCCTCCTGATAGATTGTCCTGAAATGCATTTGTTCACATGCCAGCTTGGAAGCTGGTCCCTTGAGGTGGCTCAATTAGTAGTGCTTCATACCAAACACTTGGCCAGTTGAAAATGTAGTATTGGATTGATTTTCTTTTCTTTTTTTCCCTCACTGTATCCCCTTCCTTCCTGTTCCCTGGGGTTGCACTCTCTAATTATTAAAATAGTAGCACCTAAATTGGTGTGACATGTGTTGCTTTCTGGAGAACACACACTAAGAGGTGAAGAAGTGCATCCATAGAGCTCTATTTTTCTTTCTGTTTAAAGTTTTTAAGGTCATGGCATATTTTACAAAAAAAAAACTGATGTGCGAGCTAATGTCTCTGTCCCGAACCACATATATCAGAGCAAGACCCAGTCAAAAAAAAAAAAAATGATTGAGAAGCAGCGCCCAGGCTCGTGTGTCTCCAACTTAGCTGTGTGTATGAGTATCCTGGGGATTGCATTCTGAGCCAGTGGGTCAGGGTAGGACCTGAGAGTTGACATTTCTAACAAGCTCCCAGGTGAAGCTGGTGCTTGTACAGGGACCACACTTTGAGGGGCAAGACCCATCTGTAATTCATGGATCACAAGATTGCTTGCATCGATCTTGCATAGCTTCTCACATAGCGTATTCATGTCTTGACTTATTCTAAAAGGGTAAGAGAGACACTCAACTCTTGTATAAGAGTGTTCTGCAATGTAAACCCAGGTTCACAGGATGGAGTGACTTCAGAGAGCCTTTCCGTCTCACTGGGATGTGTCTCCTCTGCCCAGAGAAAGTTATTGAGTTGATTCTGTTCAGTCCTACCCAAGTTCATATGCAAGAGCCTTTTCCTTTTATACTCACTCCATAGTGACTGCAGTGCTACCCTACCTGTCAGAGCTGATAAGTGTCTTTAGCTGAAAAAAGAGGCCTATCCTGGCAGGTTACATTGAATGCAAAATGAACAAATCTAGAGCTAGCTTGACTAACATAATGCCTGCTGGACAATCAAGAGGAAATGAACTGTTTGCTATTTTGTTTTGTTTTTAATCTTTACCGGTTACCAATAGTAAGACAACTAAATCACTCCTTAGATAGATGTTTTCTACTCATCCCTGTTCTCATCTATTTTTCATTCCAGGTTGAGTCCTGTCATCCTAAATTCTAATCCCTCACAGACCTTTCTCACTCTTTACACTTCCTGTATCATTCCTCTCTCCCAAATCAAGGAATCTTTTTTCACTTTGGGAATGTGGGAAGGGAGGAGAGAAAGCTGTTGAAATTTTCCTACTGATCATAACTTCTGAATATATTGATTCTTCATCTAAAATCTTCCTATTTCTCTAAATGTAAATGTTTCAAATTCAAAAGCCAACATTTGATTATTTTTTATGTCTCCCTCTCTCCATTTCTGCTGAGTCACACACAAGGGCTATATGACTGAATAAATGAAAGTCAAAGGATATAAAGAAATACCTGTAATGGGGGAAATTTGTTGAATTTTTCCCAAATACCATTCGGCCACATTCCTACTACTGATTGCATTTTGTTTCTTTTTTATGACCTGCTGTCCCCTTTACTTCTTCCTTCTGCCACAACCCACAAAATCAGACATTTTAAAGAATAAGAAAACTTTATGACCTTTATCAAGATGAAGGAGATTCACCACACTGATCACTGAGCAGAAGAAATTATAAAATGGAACTTTTAATATTTTAAAGCCATTTGGAATACAGTTCACATGAATGATTCTGTACGATGTACAGATCTGTGGACAGATGACGACCCTGGAGAATTTGCACTAACAGCCATGGGAAGAAGACATGAGGGAGTAACTTTTAATTGCATATTTAATTGACCTTGCAGGAAAATGAGTCTCAAATTTGGTAGGGAGTACAATTACATAAAGATTCAAAAATGTTATCATCAAAATAAGTTACTCAGACTATTTTATATACCTACACTCTGCATTATTTTGACAGTGCTAAGACAATCACCATCCTGCTTTATAGCAGAAGGGATGGAAAGTACTTAGGAGATAGAAGAAAACATACCATCTATCCATATTTTAGTAATTTATGGTAAATAATTTTAACAAAGACTTTCGTAAAAGTTTTCAGACATCGTTTTAGAACTGTCACATTTATAGTTAATACAGCTAAGATGTGTAATTTTAAGGTGGATTATTGCTTTTCCAGTCAATTGGATATTAATGTAATTTATAGCCATGTTAAATCAGTAATTTTTCCACATATGTTTTCACTTCGAATAGAGCTAAAAATAGTATTGTTTTAAAGAATGAATACATCTATTTTTTCCAACGGCATTTTTCCCAATCTTTTTCAGATACCCTTTGAAGTACTAAAAAACTAACAAATATTAAGAAAAAGGCATTGGCTTATATAAAAATAGGTAATTTTAGAAGTTATAAGGTGAAAAATGATCACTGTTTAATCTGAGAGAAAACAAATGTATTTCTCAGACCCAGGATATAGACGAGGCAGTCTCTTGCCATGACTTGTAGTAATTTTGGGTGAAAATAGAGAACTCTGAGGGTATATGGGAACTGTGACCTATTAGAATTTTAGCTCAGCACTTACAAGTACACTTTTATATAGAATTAAATAAATTGCAATGATAACTCTTAGAATATAAGCCATAAGACATATGAAATGCTTAAAGCCACAGCCCATTTGCTACCGTCTTAAGCTGTACTAAAAGAAGTAGCGTCTGGTTCACAGGAGGGAAGAGTCACAATGTACTGATCAGAAACCACTTCTCTGAATTCATCCTGGGTGTGGCCCAAGGGAGGTAATCCAGAGCAATGACCAGTGTAAGGAATGGAAACAATATTTTTTGATTTTTTTAGCATAGCGTGAAGATTTTAGGGGATACCAGTTGCATTCTTTCAAAAATCTTAGAGCTCTCATCGAGAAAACAATTTGATTTAGTTTGTTTTATTTTACTAGAAAGTAATAAAGATTTTAGCTTACTAAATACATGGTAAATGGCACAATAAATCATCATACCTACATTACAAACTCTGAGGTAGCATGGTAAATATCAAGGCCTGATGTGCATATGGATTTTTGACTCAAATTTATGGGCAATTATTAAAGTCCCTAGACATTGGAAATACAAATTTGCATAAAGGAGAGAGGATGCGTAGAGCCTGTTTTCTATATACTGGAAAGAAAAAGTGATCTGATTATGTAGAGGAGAATAAAGATATAAGTCCCTCTTTCCAACACAGAATCAGAGCAGAGGGAGGAGAAGTAGCTGTGTGGGACACAGTAGCACCATACTGAAGAGCTTGCCAGCCAGTTTCCTGGGAACTTCATTCATTCATTCATTCATTCAGTATCAACAAGGAGGAAGATACTGAATATCAAGAAGGATTTTACTGGGCTAGAAACTATGAGTTCAAAGTCAAAGGAGAAATAGTTATTGCCTTCAAATTACCCTACTAATGAGATGTAAAATGTGAGGCTTTGTTTATGTGTGTGTACATGTCTGTGCACGAACCCTCAAGGAAGAAAATATCGTAGATTTGGAGAAAAAAATCACAGATTTGAAGTTGATCAAAGCAGAAAAACTTTAAAGATCTTTGTAAAGCAGTGGTTTATGTTGTATTTTTTTTTCACAGCAGCCTTAGATTTTCTTTTCAAGTGAATGAAGGTTTACTTAAAAAAAGTGCCTAAAAGTAACATCTCTATTTGCTTTCTGGGTGTTTTCTGTTGTTAGGAACAGTTCCGTTCTTCACAGTAGAGACATGCCTAAGCATTGAAAATTATTCCTGACTAGCAGTAATTCGGAATTTTTACTTTATTCCTCACTAGTTATAGTAAATTCTGTTTTGTACAGTAACTAATTTTATCTCATATTCTAATAAATATGAGAAAGCAAATTCATGGATCTGATTCAGTAAATATAGTCCTTAATCATTGATTGGATTCATCATACTCTCCCAAATAAATGTGTATTGAATTAAGCACTATATATTTATCTTGCTTTAGAGGAAGTAAGTTCACATTTAATTTCTAGTTTTAGTTAGCAGTTACTTTTTGTATGGCCTTCTTTGATAAGACATGCATTCTTATTTTTTTTCCATAGTGTACACACTCACAAACCACCTTTTTTCTGGCTCAGTTTTCATGTCACTTATTTTCTTAAAAGGAAATTAGAGAGAGGAAATCATCTTTGCTTCCCACTTTGGTGGTTATTCATCAATTTAGGGAAAGATCGTTGATTTGGGGGGAGTAAGTTCAAAGATGACACCTGAGACAGTTATACTTAGGTATATGGGGGACTTAGCACCTTAAGGGTTTGAGATAGGCAATCAAATCTTGTAAGACTTTTAAAAATAAAAATTTACTCAAAACCTTTTACTATGTATAGTTCATATATTTGAGACACATTTAATTCACAAAGAGTTTAAGCTAAAAATTGTGCTTGGGTGGAATGAATCTATATAAACCCAAAACAATTAAAAGAGAAAATTATGTAAATACTGAGTACTTGAGGGATATTCAAAGCCACTGCAAAAGCAATACCTGTGATGCTTTCATGACTGGATATATATTTATAAAGATATCCATGTTTTCCAGATTACTATTTTTCACTAAGTACCTTAGGCAAATTTTACAAAAATTTTCTACATGGTCAATTTTATAATATTAAAAAAATAAAGCGAAACAAAAAGAAATTATGACCGTGCAGTTCCTAAGCCACAACTTCAGCATTTTCTGGGAGATTATCTTGTTTTGGGTTTAGCTGGTGTCAAGTGAGGCCTGGCCACTATGTATGAGAGGAGGAGGTGTGATTTGTTGTCATCTATCCATGGGTCAGTGGCTTATCACGTAACTCCTATTTAGTATCTCATAGCGTTCAATATTGAAAACAGCATTAGAGATAATTAAGGAAACTTTTTTTCAGCTCTTAGATTACGTCTGTCCTCTTTCTCTCCCAGCACTTCACATTTATTTGAAACAGCCAAGTGAATTGCAACATCTTCCCTTTCTGGTATGTGACATTAGCACTCTGCTCATTTAATACCTCAGTAATATTTGTTGCTTTTTCAGCATATTTCAAAGCTTTTTCTTGCCCAAATTTTGACCCAAAAATTACTGAGAACCTATTATTCTTTCGCTGTGGGGCATAGAAAGAATAACTAAATGTGATCCTCCTCCACAAAGAGCTAAGGCATGCATAAATAGCTAGAGTAATAGTTTAAGTTGACATCTCAGAGATAAGGGCAAGTGGAAATTGTACAATAGAGAGATTGCCTCTGGCTGGTGAGATTGGAGGAGGGTGCTGGTCCTTTTAACTCGGCCTTGAAAATAGGTGAGGCACAGACAAATGCATATGACAAAGAGTTGCTGTTCCCCCCTCACCTTTTACTCTCTTGCACATGCCATCAATCTTGAATCCCCATCTATAGTCTAAACCCACTTGGCATAGCTACATTCACATTACCAAATACAGCGGTCAATTTTCAGTTCTCACCTTAACTGAACTCTCATTGGCATTTGACAGAATTTATCTGCTTTCCTTCTTGAAACACATTTTTTTTATTGGCTTATGAGACACCATGCTACTCTCCTGATTTTCCCTGTTCCTTGGTGGCCACTTTATTCAAGCGTTCTTTGTTGTAACCTGCTTTTGCCAATCTTTCAGTTTTGGCATGCCCCAGAGCTGAGTACTCAGACTTCTATCCACACAATTTCAATAGGTCAGTAGTTATTAAACCCAGTTGCACATTAGAATGACTGTAGGAGATTTTAAAATTTACCAATATCTCAGCTCCCCTGTTGAGATTTGGATTCAAATGGAGTGGGGATGAGAGGGCATCAGTATTTTATTTTAAAGCCCCACTCCACCCCATTGAATCATGGCATGGTTGAGAATCACTGAATAGATTAATCTCATCCAGTTCTATGCCCCCAAATGTCACAAAAAAATCTGGTGACTCAAATGGACATCTCTAGTCTTGAGTTCTCCCTTGAATTCCACACTTAAAAGGTTTATTAGATAATTCTAATTTGCTTTCTAATGCCCATTTCAGTTAGCATGTCCCAAATAGACCTCTGGATTCCCCATCCAAATCTACCCCATCTTCTTATCTCAGAAGATGGCACATACCATAATTTACCCTGTTGCTCAGCTCCCAAACCCAGGAGTTATCTGAGATTACTATCATTCTCTTTTCCCACATCCAATTCATCAGCAAATCTCTTTGTTACTATCTTCCAAATTAATCTTTAATTTGCTCATTTCTTACCACTTTTATCTCAACTTCTCCAGCTTAAATCACCATAATCTCTTATTTAGATTGGTCCTGTAACCTCCGAACTCATCTCCTATATTCACTATTTCCACTGCCCCCATCACCTGTGTACAGGTGTAAAACAATCCTTCTGAACAATTAAATCATATTACTTTTATGCTTTCAATCTTCCAAATAGTTTCCATCACACTTAGAATAAACCCATTTCTTTTCCATAGCTCATATTCTTGGAGGATTGATCTCTAGTTACTCTGACCTCATTTCCCACCCTTTCTTGAAACCCCTCATTCAAGGTGCCTCAACCACACTGGTCTCCTTGCTATTCCTGAAATATCTCACATAATGCTCCTGTCATGGACCTTTGTGCTTACTATTGTATAGATTCCAATATAGTGTGACTAACTCTCTTATATCATTCAGACTACTGTTCATATTCCCCTCCTTTCAGAAAAGACTTCCATGAGTGCTAGATCATAGGAGGTAATCTCTATTTCTGTATTTTGTTTAGTTTTTCATATCTGTCATTTTATAATTTATGTTCACTTAAACTTAATTTCTGTCATCTCACTAGAATATAGGTTCCATTAGGGTAGGGACATCGTTTACTTCATCTTCATATTTCTAGCATCTAGAACAGCATCTTAAATGCAGTAGGTAGATACTCACTAAATATGTATTGAATAAATAAATGTATGAATGTGAAGGGAGAGATTTCAGGCCAAGGGAGCAGTATGAATAATGGCATGGAAACAAGAAAAAGTACCTGGTTTGGGAGAAGGCCATATTTGGTTGAAGTTTGCTTAAATAAGTGTGGTGAGAGATGATTCTAGAAAGGGAAGTACAAGCCAGGGTGTGAAGAGCCCTAAATGATGCATGTGGACTTCAGGAAATAGGAAGCTATTGAAGATTTTTTAGGTAGATTGCACATTTGATTGAATTAAGGTTAAAAGTCAAATGATTTTATAACTGAATAGAAGTGGTGCTTAAAGGAATGGCAGGAATCAATTATGATTCTCAAATGTTGGGCCTGGGTAATTGAAAGAATGTTATTGGCCTCAATAAAGAGGAAAAAAGAGAGAATAGTTGGGCATTGTTTTGGTATTGCTTCTTGTAATTGGTAGATTTGAATGTTGGAAAAATAATCATTCATTTTGGGAGATACTAAGTTTAATGTGCATGAAGAAGTTGAACTTGGGAAAGAAGTCAAGGCTAATGTTTAGGATTTGAAAGTTCTTCCCTGAGGAATAAGATGATATTGTGGCAGTGGATATGATTATCAACTAGGAAACTGTGAGGTAAGAAATGAGAGTCTATTATTAAATTTTTGGAAATGTAACTTTAAAACGTGGTATCAAAACTAAGAACATGGGGGAAACCAAAGATTATTCAGAGAAATATGAGGAAATCTCCATGGGCTGCAACATCATGAAAGCCAAAGGAATAAAGAGAAGAAAAAGGAGTTAAGAATCAGTTTAAGTACTGCAGAGAGTTTGAGGAGGGTGAAGAGATAGAGCTTGTGATTAGTAAAAGTAAAATAGGCTGTGACTGTGGTGTTTTGGATTGGCAGCTTGGCCGAATTTAGGAGAATGTAGGATAGTATCTTTATAAGGTAGCAAGGTTAAGAAAAGAATGCTTAAGGGGAGAAGAACCTGAATCATACTCCAAATCAAGTGAAAGAAATTTTAGAACAAGAAAGTGAATAATTAGGAAGGGAATATTGGGCCATCATCCATAGATTTAAGCCTTGCACCTCATGCAAAATGGCTATGTTAGCCCTAGAAAGAAATACAGGTGTATCATCTCCTGACGCAAGAAAGAAAAAGTAGAGAAAAAGAGAAAAGAGAGAGAGACAGAGAGAGAGAGAGAGAGAAAGAGAGAGAGAGAGCAAGCAAGAGAGAGATATATGAGTGGATGGGTGAAGGTGAAAAAGCATATGTTCAATAGCTAAAATCTAAATAGAGTTGGAAATAGAATCATCTCTTGAGATTAGGTACTGAGT
>CAUYSK010056065.1:0-31908 GCA_963575035.1 Avahi laniger
TTGATCAGTTAATACCAATTTGATGGTGAGTACATGTGGTGCTTGTCTTTCCATTCTTGGGATACCTCACTTAGTAGAATGTGTTCCAGCTCTATCCAGGTGTGCTTTATCTTCTGATGTTTTCTTCTTGTACTTAGTTATTGTCCAAATCAGAAACCCCCTTTATTGCTAGAAGTTAATTTTGTCCCCAGCCCTGTAACTGCTTTTTCTTAGTATTTACAATGGTCTTTCAATTCTTCCTTCTGGATTTTCCAAGGAAAAATATCTATCATTCTCAAATCTTAATAATTTAAAATTCTCCTTTCTGATTTTTGTTTCTAAAGAAATTCCTCAATACATTCCATAATATCATTAATTAATAACTCTAGAACAATTTATAATTAAAATGTTAATGACAAATTTTGTTGCTTTATTATTGATTTTAGAGACAATGTTTCTAATGATTTCTCAGTTAGCATATATATGCCATTTTGCATATATATAAATACAGTCATATTAAAGCTATTTTCTTTTATTATGATTTTTTAAAATTCAAGACTAAATATTAGATTTTATTAAATACATTTTTTACCACCTAGTGAGATTTATGACTGTCTCTTTTGACTTGCTAAATATATTGATTTATATTTATAGCTATCCTATAAATTTGAATTTAACCACATTAACATTCCAGGAAAAAACTGCAATTGCTTTACTATTTATTAATTAAACAGTTGAATTTTGCTAGTTATTTTTAAAATGTTTTTTCTTAGTATGCTTGAGTAAATTGTGGTTTTCTTTTGTGTGTTTTCCTTTACTGTGATTTGGGTGCCAATATGTTGTACAGGTTCTAAAAAAGTTAGGAAGATTTTTTTTTTTCTATGTTCTAAGTAATTGAAATTTAATTGCAGTTATCTGTTACTTGAAATTTTGAAAGAATTCCCTTGTGAAACCATCTGGGCAATGGCTATTAGACAACTTTATATCCTGAATGGTAAATGATCCGTGCAGTGTTCCAGACCTTCTTTCTGGGGTCAGTTTGACATCTTGTATTTTCAAAAAAAAAAAAAAGGATTCATTTCACCCATGTTCTCAAACTGACTTGTAAAGATTTGAACCAATTAGTCTTTTTAGAATTCTATTAATTTTTCCAATGTCTCTGGTTATTTCTTTATTGTCATTGAGAAGGTTATGTAATTGTACTTTTGATTCATGTTCCCAATTTTATTCCTATGAAAGAACAATAGAATTTGTTTATTTGTTTAACATTTAACAGTTTATACTTAATTTTTGCTTTAATTGTGATTTCTCACTTTTTTCTTACATTTTTTTTCAAACATTTAAAATTGGATGCAAACTGCTTTAAATATTATATATTGTGTTTTCTCTGCGTGCTATTTAAGCCATTCTCTCACAGGTTCAAAAATGCATGTTTCAATTGGAATAATTTTCTAAATCATTTCTAAATTTGGTTTGATTTTCTCTTTTTTCTAAAAGAGATGTATAAGACAGAAATTTTACATTTCCAGGTGGGAAGATCATTCCCCTTTCTTGTTATTAATTTCCATTTTATTGTATTGAGGTTATATTATTTACTCTTTGGAATTTATTAAGCTGTTTTTTGAAGCCCAATATATGGTCAATATGTAAATATTATTTAGGAATTTGGAAAAGAATATGTGTTCTCTTGTCTTTTGGAAATACCTACACACATATATGAAGTCTGTCTAGAAAGTATCCAGCTATGTAACTATTCTTATTATATTAACAATGTGTACATATGCATTTGGTACATATATAATACATATATAGTAATAATAATAAATAATAGTACATATATATTAAATGTATATGTACATATATTTGGTAAAAATATATATAATGATGTTTGTAATATTATATTTAAAATTGTATTATTTAGTTTTCGTTTATTTGTTTTTGGTCTTCTGGATATGTTAAATATTGCAAAATGGCTCTTAACATTTTCTACCACTATTGCATTTTTTGTATTTTTTATAAGCAATGGTATAATTCAGTATTTCTACTTCCTTTCTCTCCTTTTTATTCCCAGTCTTTTCTAATTTTTGTTGATTGCTAATTCACTGTTTAGCTTTACACAATATAATACATATTTGCAACTTTATTTATACCAAGAAAAGATTTCACTTAACCTGTGTCTATAAAAGGTGAGACAGTCATCTTATGTGTCACAGTTCTCCCATTGTTCCCCTACTACTACAATCTTAGTTATATCATTTCCACATTTTCAGGGTATAAAATGCTCCCATTATAGGACTACATTCTCTGCATTTGTTTTTAATCCTAGTTGTTCAGGTAAATTAATTTAATGCTTATTGTCAGTTCCTTTGCTGCAGTTGCCTTGACACCTAATTTGACACAGAAAATTTAGATTACACATTGCTACTTCAAGGAATTTGTAAATCCTTCTCTACTGTTTTCTAGTGTTAAATGATACTATGACAAATTGGGAACTCAGAATAATTTTATTCCCCTTACAGATAACTTGATCACTTTGCCTGATCCCTAAAAAATATTTTTTCTTCCCTTATTTTGTCAAAGTCCAGTAAAATCTCCCGGGCTATATTTCAGTGTGATGGATAATTTTATGTGTCAACTTGTCTGTGCCACGGAGTGCCTAGATTAAATATTATTTCTGGGTTTGCCTGTGAGAGTGTTTCTGGATGAGATTAGCATTTGAATCCATGGACTCAGTAAAGCAGATTGCCCTTCCCAATACAGGTGGGCATCATTCAATCTTTAGAGGCCTGAATAGAACAAAAAGTCAGAGGAAGGAGAATTTGTCCCTTTTGTTTCCAGGCCAGCTGCTTGACCTGGACATTGGTCTTCTCCTGCCCTTGAACTGAGATTTACACCAAACAGCTATTCTGGTTCTCAGGCCTTTGGGACTTGGACTGAAATTATGCTATTGGCTTTCTTGAGTCTCCATTGTACAGATAACAGATTAGCAGATCCTGGGTCTTCCCAGCCTCCATAATCATATGAGCTTATTCTTCATAATAAACATCTCTCTCCCCATATATATAAAATCTCCTGTTGGTTCTGTTCCTCTGGAGAACCCTGAAAAATACATTCAATATTCCTATCTTGACTGCATTGTGTCAGTTTTTCCTGTGACAAGTTCTTTTCTTAATATAGATTTACATCTTTTATTTCTGGAAAGTTTTATATTATTTTGGAAAATTGTGTATATATTATGTTATTTTATTTTACCTTGGAAAATTTTATTTTGTTATATCATAGGGCAGTTTTTTTAAATTTTCTTCTCTAGTAATCAGTTTATTTTCTTTTAGGACTCCAATTTTGCAAAATGGAATATCATTTGCCTATCTTTCCTATCATTTATTTTTCTCCATTTTTTAAAAATGATTTGCTCATCTACATTTCATCATTCAGTTACCTTTCTTTTCGATTCCTATCATCCATGTCAGTTACTGTGTTTTCTCATTATTTGCTAAATCCAGTGAGGCTTCATGTCCCTGATTGTTTTGCACTGGTTTGGATTTACGTTTGGGTTTTTCTAGACTTTCTTCCTGTGCTTTGCCTGTCATATTTCATTGCCTTCTGTGTTCTCACCATAACTTTTTTTGTTTTTATTAAGATGATCACTTCACAAAGCTTGAGAGTGTTTCCTATGAATATGGCTTGTTTGTGAGTCCTTTTTCAGTGCTGTCTTCTATGAATCATGAGGCTTTATTATAAAGCACTTTCTCTAAGGTTTTATTGTCTACTCAAGTGCCCAAATTACTACCTGATTGGTGAATTGCTCACAGAGTGAGACTGAGGGATATACTGTGGTTCTTTTTCTGAATTCTAAAACCAAAAATATGTGTTTTAGTTTCCTAGGGCTTCCATAACAAGTTACCACAAACTGGGTAGCTGAAAACAACAGAAATAAAGTTTTGTGGGCTAGAAGTCTGAAGTCGAGATGTTGACAGGGCCATGCTTCCTCTGAAAGCTTTGGGGAAAATTCTTCCTTATCTCTTCAAGCTTCTGGTGACTCCTGGCATTCCTTGGTTTATGGCATCCTAACTCCAAACCCAGCCTCTGTCTTCACAGGGTTCTCAACATGGCTTCTCCTCCTTCTTCTCTTGAAGGGGTAACTGTAATTTGGACTTAAGCTTCACCCTAAACCAGGATGATCTCATTTTGATCCTCAACTTAATTACATCTACAAAGACCATTTTCCTAAATAAGGTCATATTTAAAGGTTCTTGATGAACATATTGTGTCGAGGTCCACTATTCAACCCACTGTAGCATCTTAGTGTCTTTCTATTTGCCTCTTATGACTGTGGCTAAATTTGTAATTCTTTCTTCCTGATTTATGGCTGGGGGTGACAAATATCTCAATGTTTTCTCCAAAATTGAATTTTATTTTTGTTTCTTATGATTTTTTGTTGATTTTTGGTTATATGCACAAAAGGGGAAAATTCCTGTCTTTGTGCCACTATTTTAAAATCTCCAATCTCTGTTTTCTTTTACATGTAATTCAGTTTTACAGAGGTAATATAATCGATTTGACATATTTTAACTTTTTGAATACAAATCTATCTGCTTTTTATTGAGAATAAATAAATGTCTCACAACTACTTTCCTGTAACCTTCCCTCCCCAGGTATATTGCCTTCTTGGTTTATCTCCTGGTATTTTCAGATTCCTTATTTATGCTCTCTATATGTCAAATCCTACATTGTGAATACATTGTTTTTTCTATTTCATCTTAAATAACTCCCTCTGTATATGAGACTACTCCAGTTACTATTCTTTCTTCTCCCTACACTCCATAACCAATTTTTTAAAATACATTTTTCATACTCACTAGCCACATTTTCTAACTTTATACATCTTGATGGTCTCCTACCTTTCCATGAAACTGGTCTCTCACCTTTCCATGAAACTGCTCTGGCCAAGATCATGAATAACTTCCAAACTGATAAAGCCAGGGGATGCTTTTTGGTCTCTATTTTACATGAACTTCTACCACACTTGACATGGTCAACTATACCATTTCTCTTTAAATCTTATATTTCCCCTGGTTCTTGTACTAATTGTATATTTTATGTATCACCTTACCCCAAGACTTGGTAATTTATAGCAACAAACATGTGTTATCTCACAGTTTCTGTGGGTTAGGAATTCAAGGTGGTACAATTGGGTGGTCCTGGCCCAGGAACTCTCATGAGACTACAGCCAGTATGTAAGCAGCAAGGGCTACAGTCAACTCTGAAGGCGTAATTGGGGCTGGGGTTTGCTCCCAAGAAGGTTTACTTGCATGACTACTGGATGGAGCTCACAGTTCCTTACCAAGTGGACCTCTCCTTATAACATGACTACTGGCTTCCCTCAGAGAGAGTGATCTGAGAGAGAGTGAGTGATGAGGAAACTACAGTACCTCTTAGGACCTCATCTCCCAAGTCGCGCCTAACCAATTCGGGTTTATTCCATTCGGTAGAATGAAATCACTAAGTCTAGCCACACTCAAGGAGAGGAAAATTAGTCTCTACCTCTTGAAGAAAGAAGTCTAAAGGAATTTTTGGAGATATTTTAAAACCACCACTGCCCTTTAACTGCAACATTCTAAGGTCTTTTTCTGTGGATTCCCCTGGTGCATCTTTTCCATAAGTACCTTTTCCCCACTTCCCTTGTTCTACTCCCTAATGGAATGTTAGTGTGTCTCAAAGATTTGCCTCTACTGCTCTTTGACATTCTAACCACTCCACAGAATCCATTCTTGGTATTATTATATATAGATGTCTACACTGAGGAAAACACAAATTATAGTTGTAGTTTAGATTTGCAAACCTAAATTGCGAAACTCAGGCAAGAGCATTCTCACAGTGAGTCTCATCCTGGGGTACCAGATTAGGACAGGCAGGAAGAGTGGAGGAAAACAGGACAGATTTTGTATTTAACAGAAAGGGCACGCAGCGTTATAAAAGACACATTTTCCTATTTATTTTTTTTTATTTGTTTGTAGTCAAAATATTTATTATAATTAGAAATTTCCAGGGGAATTACAGAGGAGTAAGTTTTACTATTTTTATTTTGGTTGTCCTTTTTTCAAAATGAGACATGGGCTAGAACAATTTGAAAAGCACTGACTTAAGGAATATTGCTTGCCAAGGTTAATTGCTTTTTGAGTACACTACACATTATATAAGAAACAATATTTTGAAGGAAATAATAAAATATTATGCATATTTCTACCTATTTTTTGTTTAAAGAAAGTGGGTAGAGATTAATGAATTTAGCCTTTAGAATGGGACAAGAAATGTCTGAAGAATATAAACTGTCTACAGTAGAGAAGAAGGTAGTTAGCAATTATTGTGAAAACCTTTGTCTCCTTGCCTCCACATTTTAATTCTAAAATGTACTAAAAATGTAACCTTTTCCCATAGGGTGATATTTTGCCTTGATATTGTGAAAAGATCACTGTCCATTCATCTTTTTTTATGGAATTTTCAAAGACCACAAGTCTCAATTTCATGCTCTAAACCAGCCCCGGGCCATCAGTTCTCTCAGCCTTGCATTCCTAAGCGGTCCTTCTTCACCACTCACACCGTAGACTCCACATCACCTACCTGAACATGTCTTTATTTTCTAAATGAGTTTATTTTATTTTCTTCTAGCATAAATACCAACTCAAAAAGGTTGACTCTGTGCATTGATGCTTATTTTTAACTTTCTGTAGTTAAAAGGAATCGTCGAGTGTATGCCGAAGTAGCTCTAGCAGAAAAAACAAACTTTCCTGTAGACGATTTAGCAATATAGGCTTGATGCATTTTCTTTCCATTTGCAAGGTCCGCCATGGGAATCTTAGCAATTTTATTTTTTCCAGGTAATGTGTAAAAATGGCAAGAGGTTATTTCAGGGCAGATTTTCGGAGAATATTTTGAATTAGCATAAAATTAACATTTCCTAAATGGTTATTTCAGAAACTAGACTATTAAGCTTTAGAAAAGACAAAAAAAGAAAAGAGAAACATACTAGAAACTTGCTCTAGTATTATTGGCTTTAGACAGAATTTAGAATAAGAGGTACATCTCTGAGACCAACTTAAACCAGTACCCTTTATGAAAAACTAATAGAAATCCATAACAAGACATTCTTTCCTGTAAGGTAACTCCACACAATAAAATCTATTAAAGAGTATTATCTAGAGTTATGAAATAAAAACAGCATGAAAAATAAGACATTTATTTCTTTATAGTATATATACATAGATACTATAAAGAAATATATATCTAAATCCAATGACAAGTATCTTTATAGGAGCCAGAAGAGGGAAACACACAGACAGGAGGAGAAGTTCATGTGAAGACAGATTGGACGTATGCAGCTACAAGATCAAGAAAGCCTAGAGCCACTAGAATCCACAAGAGGCAGGGAAGTGGTCTCCCCTACAACCTTTGGAGGTAGCACAACCTTGCTGACACCTTGATTCTTCACTCTCGTCTTGAAAACTTAAGAGAACAAATTTCTGTTGGTTTAAGACACCAAGTTTGTGATAATTGTTATAGCGACTCCAGGAAAAATACAATGGAAGATCTGGTGATTCCACCTTTTAGTACACAAGGCATATTACATTTTTTTCCTCTGTTTTTTTTTGCCCTGGGTAAAATGGATGGCAAGCAACAGCTAACATTCAATTTCACAGACTAGTAGCTGAATCTGCTAAATGTTTTTGATTAAACTGCTACGTGTGACTATTATCGGACTCAATTTAAAAACTAGACCTTGGGACATTTGTTTTACCCACAGCACAGCATCTGAATTGTCCTTGGTTTAGTAAGTCAACAATAATGGGCAGTGAGGCAGGCAAACAGCACCGAGAGGGTTCGGTTTTCCTTGAATGTGATCTACCTAAGACATTTTAATACCCCTCAGAGAACTACTGCTTTTATTAAAAGGTTTTTATTTCCCCATGACAAAGCCAAACATTTACAAATATGTTTCTACACTCTTCTTGATTATTCTTTCCTTCATGACATAAATTGTTCTGGTAGCAATATATGGCATCTTTAGTTTCAAATTAGCTATTAAGATTGCTAAAAGATATGTTGCAGAAGCCCAGTTGAATGGATGCTATGGATTAGATTTAACTCATCCTCATTAATAGTAATATTTTTAATACATGAATATCACTATCTGGGTGTTCAAATATAGAGGAAACATCAATGTATGTCTCTTCTACACATACACACACCACACACGCAACTTGTAGTTGAGTTTACCGAGATGCATTATTTACAGAGGTTATTTGTAGAGTTAGGAACTCTGTTTCCTATAGCCCTGATCAATTTGCCTTTACATAAAAATAAAGTTAGAAAGCTAAACTGATTGCAGAAAGCCAGCCTGTAAAAATGAATGCTGAGACATTACAGTAGTTTCCTTATGCTACATTTTATCTTAAAAGCAACTCTCTGGAACAGGCTCTAGAAAAGCAAATTTCTAAATCTCATTCCTGAACAACCTTAACTATGGAAAGTGTCTGTATGCAACTCTGTGAAAGCACGCTAAATCACATTTAGAAATAAATGTGTTGTCATACATTTCTCAGAGTTCCTTTTAATTTATTATCATAAACTGTGAACTAATGCTTGACATGTTCTTTTTATATCCATATTCTGGGTACTATATAAACAAGAAAGAGAGTAGAAATGTTTTCTGTAATAATCAGAGTACAGGGACACATTATATAGTCAATAAATATTTGTTAAATGAATGATAAAAAATAATTCACATAGTTGTTTCCATAGTGCACTTCAAAATAATCTGAATGCGTGAATGTGACTTTTAGTTTTTGGTTTAGAATAAGAAGTTAACAGAAAAGTTAAGATGCCTTCTTTACACAGAATGTAATATTTTTAAATTGCAACAATTTCACCTCACAGTAAATACACTTTTAGATGATATGGATAGACTTCTGTGTTTTTTCCTTACATTCCATTTTTATCCATGTCTTACATTTTCTGGAATTATTTTTATTAATTAAAAAATATTTTTTGTTTTTAGTAGGAAATCATTCTGTGATTTAGTTGAATTGAATGTTAAAACAATATAAAACTTTAAAAAATAGAGAAAAAGATAAATCTTTATCAATAATATTTCCTGAAGACTTATGTTAATCTCTTAGGCTTTTCAAATTGTACTCTCACCTTTGTCTTTTAATCAAAGGATTAACTTCCTTAATAACCATAGTCATCTTTCTGACTTAAGAATATTATAAGAAAAATATTAATTTTTAGCATTAGATTATTTTAAATGGAACTTATGTTAAAAATTTTTAAATGATAAAATGATTGGGTCATTTTATAACACAATCTCAGAAGTAATTCATACATAAAAATAGATTCTTATTTGGAGAAATAATGGATACTAAAATCAGCTAAGAAATCATAGTCTTAACCAAAACAAAGTTGATTTTTTCTATATTTAAAACTGAAAATACTATCAAAGTATTTTTTAAAAAGCATAACTTCCTGAGGTGATAAAAAGTTTTAGAGATGAATAATGGTGATAGTTGCAGAACAATGTGAATGTACTTAATGCTACTGAGTTGTATACTTAAAAATGGTTAACATAGAGGACATGTATATGTTATCACAGTAAAAAAATCATATCTCTATCTCTTTTATTTATCAGTAAGAAAAAATTACCATTAATAGCTGTGGTCTCTTCTCACTGGATCACAGGTAAATTGCCCTCACTGGTATTATAATGTATTAACAATACGTGAATGGATTAAGAGCAGAGTTTTACAAAATTACTTCAATTAGAATTTCTTACTTGTTTGAAAAATATGCTGTCTGAAAATCTGATGCAATTTATGGATCACGTTCTTAGAAAAATGAACCAGTTTTAAATGCTTAATTCAAATTTAATATTTAATTTCAATTAATATACAATTTCAACAGAGGGCCTTTGAGATTTATCCATCAATGTTTGAGTTAAGAATGCTTTCCAAAGTAGACAAAATGTGCCTAGGCCAGTAAAACGTGATTGCTATATGATCGTATATGTTGTATTTACAACTCTAAAAACTAACGTGTCAATCAAAGACGGTTAATCAATGTAAGATTGCAATAAAATTTAAATCACCTAGAGTAATATCGAAACGAAAAGAAACTGCTCTTACTCAAAAACTCTTCCTCCCTTTTGTGGTGATGGACGTACAGGGTATTCTTAACTTGCTATCAGAAAACATTTGTATTATGTAAGCAACTGTACTCTGTGCTCTGGGGATCTATATTCAATAAGCTCAGTCCTGGCTTTGAGCAGATACTTATGCAGATTGTCTGCATGGCCCTAATATACTAGCCAGATAATGTGGCAAATTTCATTCACTTGAAAATTTATAGTTCTAGAAGCCCACATATAAATCTTATCTGACAAATTTTGCTAGTCCTGTAACACAGAGATTAAGCAAGATTTATATCAGATTGCAAATTTACTAGTATTTTCTTCAAACTACCTTGAATTTTCTTTGTCACTCAAGGTTACTTCTTATTCCTGAACCAGAGGTTCTAGAACATTCAGGAAAAGAAGCAAATTATTAGGTTTTCCTAAAATTGATATTAGAAAAGTTAATGTGATCTTTCCAGCAAGATTCCATTATGCATTATGAACTAAGGGTTCTACAGAAAGCCATTTGAAAACATAATTTGGCTTAAGAAATTAATTTCTTACTTAGCTTACTTTCTTTAAAAAAAGAAATCTGTATTGCAAAAAGGCATATTTTTAGTGTAACAGTTCAAAATGTTAATGTTAATATTGACAACAAGAAATGTAACAAGTTATTCTCTAGAGGTAGAAGAATTTTATGGATTAGCATAAGGGCTCTGGGATCAGTCTGTGTTAGAATTCCAGCCTAGTAGTTACATGACATAGAAGAAATTCTTATTCTCTCTGTGCTTAGGTTTCCTTATGGAGATAATATTATTTGCCACATACAGTTATGAGCATTGTACACATAAAGTGCTTAGAGTAATTTCCAGCATATAGTAAGTGCTCAATAATTGGCTATTAACTAGTAGGCATGTAATTTTGGAATTTATTCAAATATATGCTATTATACAGAAGAATAATCATAAAATCTAGAAAATTCACAACTGTAATTTTAGTTGTGTTTTTCAAGTTATATTTTACTATAGCAACGACTGTTCATTTAACACTCCTAGAGAATTAGGAAATAATAAATCAAAATTGCCTTTCTATAAAATGCCAGATAGACCATAATTTTTTTCCAACTTTAAAATTATTTTCCAAATTCAGTCACACTTTAAAATATAAAGGCTTAAATAGATCAATACTTGAGAGTTGGTTCTGTTCCTTTACCTTTTTAATGATATTTCTGTTGTCACTGAATTTTGAAATGGGGGTGAAATGAAGGGTTTGCCCCTTCTCTTCCTCTTCCTCCTCCCTTTCCATCTTGGAACAAAATTACACAGTTTGTATATCCCTGTCCTTAAAATCCTCTAAAAACAAAAATCCCTTTGTCAAGTCTTGTGCACCATGGTTCTTTAACATTCTAAACCTGCTATGGTTGCTGGAATAGTTTATCATAAAAAGAAAAGACAAGAAAAAAGGAGAAGAAAAAACGCTGAGCTCACAAATAGGCTATTGTGGAGCCAGAGCTTAAAGAGGCTCTGCTATTAGGTATATTTCATAATATGAAAAGACAGGCCGATTTTGGCCCCCTCGCCTGGTGGGATCAATCCTGTCAGTGCCATTTATTTGCAATCCCTTGCGATTTTTGTGTCCCACAACCCTTTTGCATGAAAATGAACCATAAAGGCAGTCAAAACACCTGCTTTCCTGACAAGACCGATTAATGCTTTGATTTATCCCTCTAAGTGTGAGCTAGTCTGCCACTATGAGGGCCTTGAGTTGGCATGTCATTCATCAGACTTTGAAGGTCTTCTTTTCTTTGCCCCAGAGTTTCAGTTGTGGGTGTCTTTTGCATATCCTAGAGAGTTTCATTAACTCCCAGAACACTCAGCAAAGCTGGAAGCCAGAGTTTTTAATCAATATTCAGGTATTTTTAGGTACTAAATGACTGTAAATCACTGGACACATTTGAAAGGCCTCCAGAATATTTAGGTCTGCATTTCTCAGATCTCACTTAGCCCCAGAAACCAAAAAAAAAAATATAGACATTCTGCAATTTAATTCGATTACATTCTTTTTGTAGTCTTCCAAAGTTGACACTTGCCTTATTTTCATGTGTGTTGTAAACGAACGGGCTTGAGAGTGGTGATCATATCATTGAAGCAGCATATTGTACCCTCTCTATTTCTGGACATAGGAGGCTGACAGTCCTCTTCAGCCTCTTCTTCTCTTAGGAAAAACAATGCATCCACCATACCACTTAACTTGGTAGGCTATTGCTATTACTGGATATAATTGTAGAATTCATTAAGAGAAGCTAATCATAAAAATTCAATAAATATTATTGAGTTCAGAAAACATTACTTGGCAAGATACCTCTTTCCAATGTCACACTTGAAGGAGCAAATCTATTTTGTCTTTCTTAATTGAACTATTTACATACATTTCTTTTAATGAGGCTTGGGAAAAACTTTTTGTTCCCCATTTAATTCTAAAACCTTTCAAGCCCTTTTAGGCATTTGGTACTTGAGACTGTATCACTTCAGCTTAAATAAGTTTGAAAGAGCCTTTCATGAATGCTCTACAAATCTGAGTGCTTTACTTGCTCTAAAGGATGAGCTTTCTATATAATGATGGTGCAAAATGATGCAGTCATTAGAAAGACAGCTACAGTGGAAGGCTATAAAAGAAAAAAGAAAACAGAATCCACTGGAAAAGGAAAGACAGCCATAGAAGGAGATAAATATTTTACATTTTATTAAACAAATGGATATCTAGAATGACATACTTCTGAGTAACGGTGTGACGAAGTGGTCAGCTTCAACATAAAACTATTTGTTGATCTGCTCTATTCCAGCAACATACGAAAACCACATGAAACTATGACAAAACTGAGAATAAAACTTTACTGACTTGCTGAAACTAAATGGCAGACCAGGAGTGCAAAACCTGTTAAGCTCCAAAGCTAATTGTCTTTCCATCATACTCCATGGCAGTGAATAGTTTAGGCATGTACATAGGGGGTTTCTATATGTGCCTTTGGAGAAGTCAAGTAATTAAAGTTTAGAGATCGTTTATATTTTTTAGCTTTTAGAAAGTGCTAGTGCTTATAGCTTCAAAACCTTCTGCAGCTGGTCTTATTCCTGCAAATGTGTGTTTCTGCTGAGAATTTGGCTCTACTCCAAGGACATGCATAGATAAAACCAAAGGCCTGCATAAAGTCTTAGCTTCAAGTCAGTTCAAAGGCCTGAGGGGACATCCAATTTGTGCTGTATTTATGTTCAGTTGAAATGACCTGGTTTAAAGTACCCTGCAGCTTCCTAGCAGGATGAACTTTGAGAGGATTAACCAGTCAAAAAATAAAAACAAAAAGCTTTTTTCCTTTTTCTTGCTTTCTTTCCATGAATTATCAGCAGATAAATAATAGAGATCTGCTATAAAATCACTTGTGGGATTTGAGATTTCTTTTTATCTACATGAAGGAGAAATACTTGTAACTAAAAGCAGAATATTTGCTGAATTTACTAACCTTTTTACATCTGAAAGTATGAAGACATTTTTTGATTGGAAAGAAAGTGGAGTTAATCAAAATCAGGTGGCATTCACGTAACCAAAGTATCAGTATTAGCAGGTCAGTTGAGATGAAAAAGCGAAATCAAGATTCTGTGAGAATATGAGGCCGTATACACAGTTGCCATGAGGTTGAACTCAAATACTAGACTATCTGGATGTGATCCAGCTATTCCCTTGCTATTTACAAAACTTAAACCCAGTTACTGGAACAGGTTGCTCCTGAATGTTCTGTTCTGCATATGAGGATTCCAATAGGACCATTTTAATTAGATAATTTTCATAGACGCAAAGTGATTGTCTCATAGGAAACACTCAGCAAAGGTTAGCTATTATTATTACAAATAAGAGCTAATACATAGTGAGTAACATGAGAGATTTTAGCCTCATTCTTAAAGATAAAGAGGCTAAGACTTAAAGTTTGGGAATAACAAGATAGAAATTATTAATAAAAAGATCCAGCTTACTCTTAATCTCCGCTCTTTCTAAGATCCCTTAGTACCTCGGTTAAGACATAAATGAGGGCAGCTTTACTGCTTTTTCATGAACACATTTCCATGCTTATGAATATGCGTCACAATACCTCTTGTCACCAATAAGCTAGTGAGTGAAAGTTATAGGATGATTTGTTTATAATCAAATTAACTATTCATATTATTGCTCCGGTCTGAATGTATCTCACGAAGCTCACATGTTGGAAACTGGATCTCTAATATGGCAGTGCTGAGAGGTGGGGTCTAATGGGAGGTGTGCGTGTCATCAAGGCACTGCCCTCGTGAATAAATGAATGCTGTTACGGTGGAAGTGGGTTCTTCGTCACAGGAGTGGGTTCCTTGTACAAGGACGAGTTGGACTCACTCTCGGTCCTCTCTCTCCCTCTCTTTGGAATGAGGAGCAAGAATCCTCTTGCCAGATACCTGCACCTCGATCTTGGAATTTCAGCCCCCAGATTCATGGGCCAATACATTTCAATTCATTATAAGTTACCTAGTCTCAGGTATTCTATTAGACCGGCACAAAGTGGACTAAAACTACTATGCGATCTTAAAAGAAAAGCTAATATCCTTGGATCCATAACTTGAAAATCAGAAGACTTGGGTTTTGTTAATATTTATTTCTTTGCCTCTAGCTACTTGCCTTGAAGTATAGTTTCCTAATAATGTATAAATTGATAAAAACAAGTTCTCATGTACATGCAATGGAAATTAAATTAAATGTATACACATCTTTTAAAAAATCTAATAATATCTTATTCTTTATTCTGTATGATGTATTTTCATTGAAAAGGCAATGCATTTTTAATAATGAGTATTTGGAAAACAAAGATATAAAATAGAACAAAAAATGCACTGGGGTAATTCCACCAAAGAAAATCAAATTAATATTTTGGTGAATCTCCTTCCAGTTGTTTCTAGAAATAAGTATCGTTTCTTTATGTAATCATGTTCAATTGGACGTTTTATTTCTACAGGGAGGATGACGCTGAAAATTTCCCAAACATTATTATTCACACGTCTCTTTCCCCCTGCGCTGATACATGTTTACACCCCAGGGAAGCAGCATGGTCCTCATAAAGGTTTAATTGAAAGGAAGTACATGAAAGGTAATTTGGTTCACCCTTTGACTATTTAAGAAGACTTACTGAGATAGTTTTCATATGAAATGACTCAGTACATCTTTTCATTTCATAATCATTTAGAGACCTTACTTTAGAAAAGTAGTCTTTGATATGGAGGACTCAAAAACAGTTTTAATTGTTTATACCTTCAAAAAAGAAATCTTTCTTTCTAGGAGAAGAGATGCCTATAGCTTCATCGTTTTCATTAGATATTTAAATACATTTTCGAATTACTATGGAACTGAATGAAGCAACAGGATCATGAGGCTACATACACAATTAAACTTTTAGAAACCTACTATAATAATCTTTCATTAGGGAAAAATATTGCTCACAAATTTGAGACCATTAAAACAATTATTCGATTTAAGAGAACAGTTTCTTAATCATGCAAAGTGGGTTAGAAATCCGGCTTTGTCTCTGTGTGACAATGGGTGCAGTTTGTTCTTCAGTTTACAGAGAAAGAGATACTGCAGAAACATGAAATATACTAAAGCAAAAAAAATTATGTTCAGTAATGTTATAAGATATTACAAGCTATAAAAGAAATCGTGCGGGGCATGGTGGCTCACGCCTGTAATCCTAGCACTTTGGGAGGCCAAAGTGGGAGGATTGCTTGAGGCCAGGAATTCTAGACCAGCCTGAGCAATCAATGTAGGGAGACCTCGTCTCTATCAAATAAATAAATAAATAGAAATAAAGAAAAATAAAAATTAGCCAGGCATAGTGTCATGTGCCTGTAGTCCTAGCTACTTGGAAATGCTGAGGCAGGAGGATCCCTTGAGTCCAGGAGTTTGAGGCTGCAGTGAGCTATGATGAGGCTATTAGACTCTACCCTAGGCAACAGAGGGAGACCCCATTTGAAAAAACAAATGAAAGAAAGAAAAAAAAAATTGGAGTCTTTGAGTATTTCCTTTGCTTTTGGGGTATATTCTTGGGCAAAGATGCTTTGGAAATGGATTTGTCACATCACTTAGCACTTTCACGCTGACTGGATGCAATTGTTGGCGAACGTGAGTCATTGTAAACTAAGAGCACCATCCTAAATATTATCAATGCCTACGGGTTGTTGAGATTTAAGAATTATTTTTTCGACTAAGTAAATTAATCAATGTAGCTGTTTAGAAAAACATTCTTTTTGGCCCCAAACATCAATGGGGAGGGTAACAAAAAAGTAAAAATAAAATAAAACCATCTCCATCTTCTAGAGCATGAATCAATAAAATTTTCCTGTAAAGGGCCAGATATTAAATGTTATCTGTTTCACAGGCCATAAATCTCTGTTGCAACCACTCAACTCTAACATGCAAAAGCATCCATAGATGATGCAAATGAATGCGTGTGGCTATGATCCAATAAACTATTTACGAGAAACAGTGGTCAGTCTGCATTTAACTGTAGAGTTCTGACCCCTACTCTTGAAAACAGAGTTATCTTTCTTTGATGATAAATAAACTCAACATGTTCAAAATCCAACTAAGGTATCAACTCGTAGCCTTACAAAGCTACAGACTTATTTATCACACTGAATAGAGCCAAAAAATCTTGAGTAATCCTGAAACCATTGATATTTCTGAAAGCTTTTTTATCTAATCCATCACTACACTGTTATTTGCTTTGAAGAGCTTTCCAATCACCCTGGTCAAAGTTGCCATTGCATCTCACCTGGAAAACATGTGAAACTAACCTCCCACTGGCTTCTAACTAGATTGTCCTTTTTAGGATCTGCTCTGTACTGAGTAGTCACAGTGGTTATTTCAACACTCTATTGGCTGCGCAAAATATTCCAATATCTTGCAATCACTTTTGGCATGAAAACAATACTCTTAACCTAGCCTGAGAAGCTCTCCATGGACTATGTTTAACAGCTTCTCTAACTTGATTTTTGTCCTCATTTTTTCTCTACTCAAGCCAGAGTAAAATTATTTAGCTTTCTTGTACCTGGTCTACCCCGTCTTAGCAGAATGTGCTTCTTCTGCTGGATACTCTCTCCACTCCCCTTCTGGTAGTGTCAGTTCCTTCCTGTGGTCAATTTCCTTAGTATAGTGGAGTCAGCTTTCCATGACTCCCTTGGTTACGTTATATTACCATACATACCTTTCCTCTGCAACAATTGCAAAAGGGCAATTTGGGGTTTATTTCAGAGGTGATTTGATTTGATTCTTTCTTTACAACCTGCTTGAAAGTGCCATGAAGGTAGACAAGATGCTTGTGTTTATTCATTGTTGGATTCCCAGAGCCTACCAGAGGAAATAGTTGTTGAAAAAACTTAGTAAACTATTTCTGGGGCACGTACTAGTAAATAGTACCTGTACTAGTAAATAGTATGTGCCCAGGAAATAGTGGTTGAAAAAAAATAGTGAATGAAACAGAAGACCCTGCCTTCCAAAATAAGATCTTAATTAAGGAATTCAGAAGTAAAGGATGTGGGAAAGGACGAGAAAGAAAAAAAAAATGAAGAAATTTATCTTTAAATATGATTTTAAACTACTGATACAGGTGTTGCTCTCCATTGCTGTCTTTTTTAAATCATAATACGGGATACATTGTACTATGCTGCTATCCTCTTTGTACACATGATTTTTTTAAATTTAGCACTCACAATTTTACTATTTATTAATAATGGATAATTAGGTTGATATGTTGATGTTCCATTTCTAATTATATAGATTCTACACCTATACTATATGGGCACAAATATTAGCATACTTTTACACAAGGACAGATTTTAATATGCTCTCACTCATTATTTTCAGTGTTTTATAAATTAAACTTTGGAAGAGCTCTGCTCGGTCCTTCTCAGGCATCCTAAACCAGAAACTATAACTTGTAAGAAGGTGTTAGTGTGAGTTTATTGTCTGTCACATAGTATTGCCAGCAACTTTTTTGGAGCATCAACAACAACAACAACAACAACAAAATCACCAGTTTATATATGGCTTGAAAAGCCAATAAGGAGAAATATAAGACAAAAGGAGAACAAAGAAAAAGCAACACTTCTTACAAATATTTAGTTTATGAAGAATGGGACAGTTTAGCCTCTCATTGCACTAAAATGTCTAACGGACTAAGTTCATTTCTTCTGTTTTTGGTTGTTTCCTTTCTACATTAGCAGTTTCTTCTTTACCATGTGACATTATAAAAATTCTAGAAGGTCAAACTAGTTTATGGTAGGAACCCCATTACCTCACAGTGCCACATATATTTATTTGCTCATAAATTCTCATAACTACTCCTTGTCCATAGCAAGGTTAATGGCTAAGAGAATATATCCAAAATGTAAGAAGTATAGTTCAGATATTAAGATGTTTTTCAAAGAATATTTGAATTCACTTATAATTTGAGGGATACTTTCTTTTAGAGAATTAAAATGGACCAAAAATAGGATTTTGGTAAGAAATTGTACAAACAAGACAATCAAGATTTAGACTTATAAAAAATTACTAGTTAATCAAATTTGTTAGTTAATTAGTAACTTTTACACTAATAAAGTAAGCTACATTCTTTATTCATGGATAAAAGATATGGGATGTCTTTTTATAAAGTAATACTGTTTGTAATCCAACAATAGAATAAAGTGAAAATATTACAAAATATTTTATGTATTGAAATTCTCATAAAAAAAACATGAATACCAGTTTGATTTCTACTTTATCCATTTGGTCATAGGACTACATTTTGTAATCATGAACTATAAAATAATCTGGGGGCCAATTTGAAAAATAAATGAGATAAATGAATTTTGCCCAGTTTACCAAACTTGGTCTAAAATTACAGAGGAATACTTCAATTTTCTTATTTCACATGCTGAAAGTGTTGAGTCATGTTTATAAGCAGTAAGCATCTAGTCATTCTTGAAAGTAATAACCTTACAACTTGTCTAACTGGCAAAACACAGGAAAAATAGAAACTTCCAGTGAAAATTGATTTGCTTTTGTTTTGCATTTTGATGCCAAATGCCTTTTATTTTCATTATTTTGTAAATTATCCCAAAGTTCAATGGTGATACTCAATTTTTATTGAAAAAGGAAACAATGAATGAAACAAACAAACAAAATAACATCAGAAGCAAAACCAAAACCTAAATCCCTGGAAACAATAAAAACAAAGTCATTTTCCATTATAATGAGCTCTATATTCCTAAATCCAATGGTAATTTTTATTTCTAATCTTACTTGACATTTAAACTGCACTTGGCAATATTAATCACTCCTTCATTAGAGCTCTGACCTTGGTTTCTCTTACATTGCCCAGCCTTGGTTTTCCCTCATCTCTATAGTTGCCCTTTGTCAAGGTGCTTGGTTGACTCCTTCTCCTCCGTCCAACATTTAAATGTTGGAAATCCTCAGAGTTTATTCTTTGTCCAAACTACCTGTATTTCCTTTCACTGTCCTGCATTTGCTAATTTTTCTCCCTACAACAATTCACTTCTATCATCTCCCACAGTTAGATACTCAAAACCCTTAAATGATATATTCCTCTTATGAAAAAAAATCAAATTCTTTTAAGTGACCTAAACAGCTCTTCTTTATCTAACCCACACTTCTCTCTTTAGCATCATTTTATGCAGCTCTTTCCTTTAGGGATAAAGGGTCATTTACTTGCCTTATTTTGATTCCTTAATCACACTTCTTCCTGAATCAGGGTCTTTACACATGTGGCCTCTACCAGAAGGATCCCTACACTGCCTGCTTATTAAGTCTTCAGATCTCACATGATGCATCACTTTCTCAGGGAAGAATCGTCTAACCCCTGAAGTATTAAAGACCTCCTTCCTTTATTTTTCCTTCATAGCATTTCGCACACTTGGTGTGTGAAAATGAATTATGCATTCATTTCCAGAAGTATTTTGATTAGTCTTTCTCTCTTTTTCCACTGACTCATCTTTGTATCTCCAGACCCCAGCTGAAGGCTTGGTACAAAGTAGCCATTTAATAAATATTGGCTGAATGAATGGATGAGATGACCAGTTTTATATTGCTAAACCTCAGAACAATCCTTTGGAATAAAGGTATTCCAATTATTTCATTTTACCAACAGGCATCTGAAGCTGGCATAAATCAAAAATCTTGTCTACGATCAACCTGAAGCTGAAAAGAAAACTCATGCTATAAACACTATGGCTCTCTGTCATCCAATGTACCCAGGTTTTCTAAAGAGTGAATGAGAAAAGGGATTATTTTCATGTTGAGGTAGTACCATATAGTTACTAAAGTCAAAGGATCTATAGCTAAACGGAGCTGGCTTTAATTTAGTTGGGATTTTTTTTTTTTTTTTTTTTTTGCATATGGCCCACAAAGCTTAAAATATTTATTCTCTGGACCTTTACAGAAAAAAAAGTTTTTTGACTCCTGCTGCAGGAGGCACAGGAAGGGGTATTTAAGAACTGCTGTGCTTAGAGAGGAGCAATTTATTTACTTACTCTGCAATTTAAGACAAGTTACTTAATTTATTTAAAAATTGGTTTCCTTATTGATAATACACTTCATAATAATAGCAATCACATAACATAATTGTGGCAATTAAGTGACAAAATGAATATGAGGCACAGTGAAGGAGCCCTACAAGCTCAATAGTAATAGTCAATATTACTTTACCCAAGCACTTCTGGATCAATTTTGAATAGAATGTCATTGTTCATACATTTAGTATTCCTTTACCTGCATAAATCACCGTAGATATCATCTTCTTTTCTTTATAGTGCAGTTCTTACGTAAAACAGAGTAAAGTCAAACATACATGATTTGGCCACTTTAACTAGACATACTCAGAAATATGGACAGTTTTCTTATAAAGGTAGGAGTCTGCTGTTCCTGCCATATTGTAAATAAGATGATTAGGCTGACTTTATTTTATGCAATGTGAAAACTGTGTAATGATATTTTTTTAAAAATCTATTTACAGTTATAATCCTGTCTAGACTAAGTCCATTTGTCTTGTCCTTCAAACCAATTTCACATACATATTAATATTTCTTTGTTACATCATTGAAATCATAATGTGCTTTTTATCAGTTCACATTATTTTATAACTGTCCTCATAATTAGCAAATTGTCTTCATAATTAAAATATTATGCCCACAAAATATTTATCTCAATATATATACAGTAATCTTTATTTCTCTCTTATTGGACATTTAGATTATTTATAATGGTTTACAATTGTGAATAATACTGCAATTAATATTTATAAATTAAATTTTCTTTTGTTATTAAAAAGTTTCTGCACAGCTAAGGAAATAACAGAGCAAATAGACAACCTACAGAATGGGAGAAAATATTCTCAAGCTATACATCCGGAATCTATAAAGAATGCAAGCAAATCAGCAAGAAAAATATCAAACAACCCCATCAAAAAGTGGACAAAAAACATGAACAGAAGCTTTTCAAAAGAAGATAAAAAAAATGGCCCATAAACATATGAAAAAATGCTCAATGTCACTAACCATCAGGGAAATGCAAATCAAAACCATGGTGAGATATCACCTAACCCCAATGAGAATGGCTTTTATCAAAAAGTCACAAAGCAATAGATGCTAGTGTGGATACAGAGAGAAAGGAACGTTTAAACACTCTTGGCGGGACTCTATGAAGAATAATATGGAGATTCCTCAAAGAAATAAAAGTACACCTACCATTGATCCAACAATCCCACTGTTGGGTATTTACCTAAAGGAAAAAAAAGTTATTTTATCAAAAAGTCACTTGCACTCAAATGTTTATTGCAACACAATTCACAATCACAAAGATGTGGAAACAACCCAATTGCCCATCGATTCATGTCTGGATTAATAAAATGTGTTATATGGCTACCATGGAGTACTACTCAGCCCTAAAAAATGAGTTAATACCCTTTGCAACAATCTGGATGGAACTGGAGACCATCCTCCTAAATGAAGTATAACAAGTATGGAAAAACACACACCACATGTACTCACTATTAAATTGGAAATAACCCATTAGCATGCATGTACACAAATGGCAGTAAAATTCAATGGAAATTATGCAAGTGGGAGGGTAGAGGAGATGAGTGAGATAATACTTAAAGGGCACAATGTACACTATCTAAGTGATGGACACACTTATAACTTTAACTCAAGCAATACGAATGCAATCCATGTAACCAAAACGTATATACCCACATAATATTCTGAAATAAAAATATAATAAAAAAATTAAAAAATTTAAAAAAATTTTTTCAGAGGTGGTATACTTAGTATACTATATATACATATACAGAGTGCTTACCGCTATGTATTTATTAGAAACTAGCAGTCTTTATCTCAAGAAATTAAATAATAGATTATACAAAATTCTAGTAATTTAATGCATACATAAGAATAAAAATTTCAAGTTACACATACACAAAATTCTCAGAGAGTATCAGTAATTAGTGAGACCAGTCCCTCGGCAGTATTTATAGACCATGAAGGCAACATTGAATGATCCTCTAGAAAAGCAGTTCTTCATTAAATAAGAATATCGAAAGCTATACTGTGCTCCTTTCGAAATTACCAAATTTAGTGTCTTTGAACTCAGTTATAATGACATACTAAAAGGCAATAAGTAGTAAAGCGTTGTCAATTCAATACGAGATACAGTGTAATTTAAAAAGATCCATTTATTTGTTGAGTCTATTGTGCCTTCCTAGAGTGTGAATAAGAACTTTGGACTCTAATTCTAAATTATGCCATTAAATTATGTATCTCTTTCTAGATGCTCAAACAATAGCTAGAATCAAATTCTTTCCCAGGTCTCATGAAAGTCCTAGACTAAACCTTGGTTGGGATGGTCTCCAAGTTGCATGTGACAGTTATCTCAAGTGTTATACACTTGAGTTAGTAACATTAGAGCTTGTCCATTTCACTTAGAAATTACAGCGCATGATGTTATAACCTTCAGCAGAGCTTTGATTTGGTTTAACTGAAAATCTTCTTTATTGGCATTGCCTAAATTGTCACAGATTTATTGTTAGCTTTCATCAGATAATTGTAAGTACATGGAATAAAACTCAGGATTTCTGGCCAAAGTGTTATACAAAAAACAAAGTTTTCTTATTAATACAAGATGTAAAATCTCTTTTAGTAAAATACACATTTTTTCCTTTAAAATATATTTAAAAGTGGAATAGGATAGTTTTTTTTGATGTAGGTCAAGGTTTAGTTACGGATTTTAAATCACTTTACCATGGTATATAATAAAACTTGGAAATAAAACACAACTGGTTGGAATAAAATATTTGCTTTTTCTTGCATTCTTTAATATATTACTTAATTTATGGGGCATTTTATTAAACGTATAAAACATGTTCTTCAAAATGCAAAATTATTGAAGTACCTGTTTCTCTTTCCATAATTTGTGATTCATCTATATTAACTTCGTTCAGACAGAGCAGGCCCTGGCCCCCCCCAAAACAATGTTGCTGACCACTAACAATAATTTCATATTCATTGATTTTTTAGTGTTTTCATGTAATTTTTGAAAAATCAACTTGGCTATACCATCAGTTATTTCAAATTCCAAAAAAATAGTATGTTTCCCTTTTGCTCTTACTCTTGCTTATAACCATTCTTCAACTTCCACCTCCAACCCCCACATATAGATGAGAAGTCTACACTGCCCTACTGCCCCAGCTGTAAGGAGTCACCTGAAATCCTGTGTGGGACATCCTTTGTGGCAACTTCTCCCAAATATTTATCTCTGTATACAGTCTACAGGTGTGATTTCTCTAGGAATGGATAAAGGTAGTGGGGTATGTGCCTATTCATTGAGAGATGAATTGTTGATGGAAGCTTTGCTTCTAATTATCCTTGAGACGATATGTGCTTGATTTCTCACAAGCTGCAGGGGAGAACTTTATCTCATGCTTCATACTCATTTATGACTTTGAGAAATATGTTTAAACAAGTTGATTTTCTATTTCCTAATCTTATCATTAAGGCGAAACATCTTTACTGCTTTATAGAATTGATTTGCCCAATAATAGAAAATTTGGAGAAACTAATTTTAGCAACAAATAAAGACGAGTAAGTAGTAGACTGGACTTTAAAAGCAGTAACATGGCTGGGCGCGGTGGCTCAGGCCTGTAATCCTAGCACTGTGGGAGGCCAACGCAGGCGGATCTTTTGAGCTCAGAAGTTCAAGACCAGCCTGAGCAAGAACGAGACCCTGTCTCTACTAAAAATAGAAAGAAATTAGCTGGACTACTAAAAATATATAGGAAAAATTAGCTGGGCATGGTGGTGTGTGCCTGTAGTCCCAGCTACTTGGGAGGCTGAGGCAGTAGGATTGCTTGAGCCCAGGAGTTTGAGGTTGCTGTGAGCTAGGCTAACGCCATGGCACTCTAGCCAGGGCAACAGAATGAGACTCTGTCTGAAAAAAAAAAACTAAAAAGAAAAAAAAAAAATAAATAAAATAAATAAAAGCAATGATATATTTCTTGATGGTGATATGGAAATCAAAGAGGTTCAGGTCAGACTTCAGATTTGAGGACATTCCAAAACAGATTATTCTAATTTTTGGACTAAGTGTATGGTTTTTTTGCTACTATGTTCTAAGGAAATTGTTGAAGAAGCAGAATAAAAGTTGTCAATATAGAAAGAAGAAAAATAATGCAGTCCTTTGAGTTTCAACTACGTGCTTCATAAATTAACCTTGGTATGTTTTATGTTTGAAAGAAAACAAGAAAGGACTTTGAAATTGCCTGAGATTTTCTGAGAAAAACCGACAAAGAAAAATATAACTGTGGAAGAACAATTAAGATCATTAAACACTGGACATCAGATCATAAGAAACATCTTAATGTAACACATTTCTTATTCCAGAGGACAGAAGCAGTACTTTTGCAGGGAAATGACATGGAAGTAACTTTTGACTCGATTTGAGTATTTCAGAAATGCAATGGAATAGGATGCCTTGTTAAGTAACGAGCTCTGAACCCTGGGTATGTTTGAGCCAGAGGTCAATGATTATTAGAAATAAATCATGTTTGATCGATGTTTGATATATTAGGTAAAAATTTGATTATTCGACATCTCAGTTCTTTGCCAATTTAAGATCATGTTTTTTCTAAATAATTCTCTTTGAGGGAGTGTTTTCTGAAACTGTTATTTTGGTAAGATTATTTGTTCTTTATGGAAAGCATATCATACTTATCAAAAAGGTAAGGAATATGTGTTTTTATTTTTAGCTTTTGTTTATACTTCGGGCTATGTAATATTACCTGTGCAATGAATTGAAATGAGAAGAAATTTCAGAAGCATCTATCCACACAGGATTTCATTATAGAAAAAGAAACAACACATTTCAACATTTTCTTCTTCTTAAAAATACTTGTAAATAGTGATTGAAGGTAAAAAAATACATATATCAATAATAATGTGAAAACAATAATGTGAGGAAAATATCTATTAATATAATTTTTATTTTAAAATGAAATAACATGAAATATGTAGTTAATAAAAATTTAAAAAGTATTTATTGTATAATACATAAGAAGTTGTCTTGTGACAATATGTAATTCAAGAGTAAGGCAACTCTAAGTACTTTCATTTTAAATATTTTAAGAGCAGTTTTGCTTTAGTTTATAAGGCATAGTTATACAAGGAAATACATATTTTTAATGTTGGAAAAGGTTTTGGACATTAACTGGCAATTCTTTTCTTAAAAGTTAAATAAACTACACAAAGTTTATAATCCTTGTAAAATTATTCGTGGAATTGGTAGAAAATAAAAGATTAACATCCAGCTTTCTCTTACTAATGCTAGTGATAATAATATTGATAACTAACATTTAATATGGTTCTTATTGTACGGCAGGCATTTTTCTAAGCACTTTACACGATTAGCACATTTATTATTCTTAATAAACTCAAAAGAAATATTGTCCCATTTTACAGATGAGTAAACTGAGGCACAGAGATTTAAAGTGATGCACTGAAAGTCATTTGGGTAGGAACACAGCAGCCTTAATTAAAACTGGCATCTCAGGCAGCCTGGTTGGAGAGTCTGAGTTTTGAACTATTGCACTAGACTGCCTCTCCAAATCGAGGTGTTTGGGGTCATCCTTTAAAAAATTTTATTCATAAAATATTTGAAGATACCTATAAGAAAATGGAGGTTGGATAAGGAATTTACTGTGTGTGTTTGAAATATCTTGGATGAGAATTAAAAGATGTCTCACGTCTTTTAATTAAAAGATGTTTACGTCTTTTCTAGACGTTACCCTGTGGAAATGGCTCTGCCGGAATCCTTGAGGTTGGAGACTATGCTGCAGAGGTAACAGTGTAGACCTCTGGAGCTTGTCTGAGAAACCATTTTCTAAACAAAAGCCCCTGGAAAGTTATTTTAAGGCAACATTGAGTTGGCTGTTCCGAGCTGAAAGAAACAAGTGGAGGAACTGGGAGATCTAAGCAAACCTGAAGAAATTAATCAGCAGATACCTGTATCACTGAGATGGGCTCAGGTCAGGGTTAGCATCACCAATGAGAAAAAACTGCTCGGCGAGCTCACTGAGTCTGGGGCTTTGAAGATGCAGTCTGATGTCTCTTTCTTCAGATCTGGGAGTCTTGAGGCATAGCACAGTGCACAGAAAGAGAGGCAAATTGAGAGAAGCAGAGAGTAATACTATAGAAGGTTATGTAGAGGGCAAGGAAGGCTTTGCGAAGTCAGCAAGAGCACCAGCAGGAGCAGGAGCTGTAGATTTTAGAGACGAGATTGCAATTCCTCTTTACAGTAGATAAAATAACAAACATACAAAAAAAGGAGGCCCCTTTGGTTAGTTTTCTTGAACAAACAGGGAATCCGAGAAGATGACACATGGCCCAGAATACAAAAAGATAGCACTTTTTTTCTTTGTTTTAGTTTTTATTTTAATTTTCTTTTGTAAGCTTGGCCTTTAAACTGTTGCCAGAGTGATTCGTTCTGTGAAGGCTGCAATATCGTAGGGTATTTCCAATCCGTACCTTTCCTTTTCCCCCTCCCCCTTTCTCCATTATGTTTTCAGAAACTTGGCTTTATGTGGAGATTCTTGGAGTTTTTTTGTTTATTTGTTTTTTTCTGTTTTAACTAAAGACCTATATTTATAGCATTTGCTCAGAGGGTATTCATTTGAATTATCGGTGCAAAGGTTGTGGTTAGAGAGAGGAACACATTAGAGAAGGATTCAGTACAACATACCTTTTCGTCTAACAAGAATTTGCTTCTACATGACTCTTATGCTTGTTGCTCAGAGAGATGGGCAGCATCTTCAATTATTCATGTTTTCTAATTAAGCCCTGCTGATTGTGCCTAAATGGAAACTTTATTTTGGAGAGAATGTGTTCTTAATGTTTTCCACTACAACAATAATTTGTCAGAGGGCGATATAAATCTCTTAGGATCCTTAGTAACCTATTCCTTTGCTTTAGAACTCACATATGACAATTATCTAGCATGTTGAATGTCCTTGTTTATTTCATGGCTTGTTTAAACATGACAACAAGATCCGATTTTCTTAACTTAATAACCTTTCAGTAACTGCCTGTATCGGAAGTACTGGGAAATTACAAAGACAAATTCTGTTGCTATGCAGTTATTTAGAAATTGTTGTGTGGTACAGTAAAATTACAGGTCTTTCAAATCTGAATGGAATGATTCAAATATCATATTCATATACTTGTCTTTTCTTTTTGGCTTTTGTGTGTATGAAAAGTGTCTCATACATAAAAATTGGCCAGCTTTCATCACTTTTGGCAATATTCATCCTCTATCAAAGGAATGTTTGATTTTTAAACATAAATATTTCCCCATTATCTCTTCCTATTAAACTCCCCTAAGGTGAATCTTCTAAAAACTTAATCAATGTATGATTCCTCCAAACACTGAAATTTTGATTATTTTAGCCACATGCCCTCAAATCAAAATGACTGTATGCATTTTTAGTAGTTCCATTCTTGCCTTTTCTTAACTTTTGTACTCTTAGTACATTTCCTTTTTCACATATTTTATTTAAGGAGTAAAAGTATATGGTGAGTATATTAAACCATACAGATCTACTTAAAGTACTTTCATAAACTTTTGTGTGATTCATTGATAAGATGGAAATGAATATTCTAGCTAGTCTGAACAATGAAACAGTGACAATAGGATAAAGTCACAAATCATCTATTTTGACTAATTCCACTCAGATTATGTAGAGAAACTGTCACTTGGATACTTCATGAGAAAATGTCCCATCTTTAATGCTTTCAAAAAGCAAATTCTCTTTCATGGACTGTGTTTTTTATATTGATAAAGAAAATATTTTTTCTTATTTTCTCCTATGGAATTTATAGGGATTAAAGATGTATTTTGAATGAAATGATAGCTCTTTATTAAAATTAAATTTGTAGTTTTTATATCCAAATACATATTAAAATTGCTACAGACTCAAATTATGTTGTTATTAATAAGTATAACATGGGTCCTTGAATGAGAATAGAAAGAAATGTATTTAGAAATTACTTGGCTTTTATTTAAGCTTGGAAATGAAATTTAAGACAGTTTAAATATTTTTGTGTATTTTTTCTAGATAATTTAATATTTAATATTCAAATAAATTATTTATCATTTTATTTACTGTAATAGAAACACAGTGTGAAAAAAACAATTTCAAGTTGTGGATAATCTTTAAACTCTTAACCAGTTTAACATATGTTTTCTAAATGATTATGATGTGATATACCACATATTAAGAAAGGATTTCAAATAATGTTATGTATATAATTAAATAACAACTAAATAACAGAATAAAATCAAATATGGAAAATATAGCATTCTAGTTGGAAATTGAGTCGTTTCAATAAAAAGACAAGATATATCTTTTAATAACATATTTATCTCATATTCTATATCTGTAATGACCATTTGATTAATTTCTTCAAATCAGTCCTTGAATAACACATAATACCACTTAAGAAAGAGCTAACTCCCTAGCCACTATTGGAGTAAAACTATTTTTAAAACTTTTTAGAAACCATTTATTCATTAAGGGCAGATTGTGTTTTGGATAGTTCTGAAGTGGATGAAACACTTTACTGTAGAAACATTTTAATGCTGAGCAGAATTATCAGCCATCCTCGAGTGTGATTTTCTTGTATATTTACAAACTGTTTCCAAACAATATTAAGAATGATTTACATAGAGCAAGTCGAAAACAATTGTTCACCTCAGTTAGGATATCTACAGGTAATTAATATACAGAACTTAATTTAAATGTGTTTATGATATTTGTTTATATTGTTGCAGATGAAGGAGTTTATAAAGCAGATTTTCTGAATTCTTTTGACCTTTTCACATAGATATTGCTAAGGCTGTGGAATTTTTTTTTTTTTTTTGAAATGCCCTGCTATTGTATTTTCTGTTAAAAAGTACATTGAATGGTTTTTAGGATGTTATTGTCAAGGAAAAGTTAGGCCTGCATTTTTACCTTTATTAATCTTCAAAGTATTAAAATAGATTTGGTTTCCATGAAACATAATATAGACCAAACAGTGAAATAACTGTCCTCATTTATATTTTATTTAAACTATGTAACTCTGGAAAATAGGTATTATTAACTTCAATGTATAGATGAGAAAATGAAAAAATAGAAATAGTCTGAGTCACACGAGTGGAACATAAAAAGGCTGCATCTTCCTAGTCCAAGTTCATTATATCCTAGCCAATTCCCAAATCTGTACAATCCCCCACAATTAAAGAATCTCAGTGTCTAATAGGTGATCTGAATGTTCCTCTTCCCTAGAGGGAAAGTTCTAGAATCTTGAAGATATCCAAACAATATGTACTATTCATGAATGTAATCTTGTTTATCTTCAGCTATATGTTCTTTGCAATATGTAACTCAATGGAGAGTTTGGTTAGACTTGGAGCACTTCAGTCCATCTGTGAAGTTTCCTCATTTTCAAAACTTGTTCCCTTACTGATTTGCAAATACTCTTTCCTCATTTTCTTTCCACCGCCCTATTTGTGTTATCAAATCTCTTTCTCAGACCTCTCTCACGCTGCCCATCCATTACACAGTTATTTCTCAGGGTGCCATTATTAAACTTCTCATTTCATTAGATATATTCTCCTTGGGTTATTTCATTAACTACAATGAGGGATTTAATTGCCTATTGCTAACTTAGACTTTTTCCTCTTGATCTCCAGACTCACATTCTAACTCCTTAGGCATATCAAAAATACTAAGCCCACACCCAAAAGTATTCATGTCTTCCATATTTCCCTATGCTTCTGTTTCCTACTCAATAAACACACAGCTGTGTGCTCAGTGCCTAGCAATAAATCTTAGAGATATCTTTGACTTCTTCCTCTTCCACTTATTAATTTATTACAGATAATTCATTATTCTATTAAATAAACATCATAGAGCTTTGTATGTACCAACAGATGTTCTCTGCACTGAGGACGCATTGATAACACTGCATGTCTTCCTGGAGATTTCACTCTAGGTGTTCAGACAGATATTAAACAAATAATAATAAAAAAACCACACACACACATGAAAATGAAGCTATGTTAAGAGCTTAGAATGAGAGGTACTTGGTTACAGAACAGCATTTAAAGGGATGTCCACTTTAATCAGGGAAATCAGGAAGGGCTTTTCAGAGGAAGGGAAACTTGAGCCAAGATATGAAGTGGGAGTATTGAGTTAACTGGTTTATAAGGTAGAAAAAGGTGAGGAATTGCAAGCATAAAGCCTGTCAGGTCAGAGAAAGCACAGCAAGTGAGGGCAGCTCAAAGAAGGCCATGGTTGCTGAAGGGAAAAGTGGAGAAGTGAGATGACAGATGAGATGAAGGGGAAGAAAAAAGCAGGACACACGTGGTCCTTATAGAACTTTTAATGGTTCTCTGAGAAACGGTAAACTCTTTATGGGTTTTAGGCAAGGAGGTGATATAAAAAATGTGTAGGGTTATTTTAGTCTTCATATCTAGTCAGCAAATCCTATCTCAATTAATATTTATTTATTTATATTTATTTTTTAATTTCCAAATATTACGGGGGTACAAATGTTTAGGTTACATATATTGCCTTTGCCCCACCCGAGTCAGAGCTACAAGCTTGTCCATCCCCCAGACAGTGCACCACACCCATTAGATGTGAATATACCCAATCCCTCCTTCCCCTTCCCACCTGCCTGACACCCGATGAATGTTATTACCATATGTACACATAAATGTTGATCAGTTAATACCAATATGATGTTGACTACATGTGGTGCTTGTTTTTCCATTCTTGTGATACTTCACTTAGTAGAATGGGCTCCAGCTCCATACAGGATAATACAACAGGTAGTTCACCATATTTTTGTGCCTGAGTAGTACTCCATGGTATACATATACCACATTTTATTAATCCACTCATGTATTGATGGACACTTGGGTTGTTTCCACATCTTTGCAATTGTGAACTGTGCTGCTATGAACATTTGAGTGCAGATGTCTTTATTATAGAATGTCTCTTTGGGAGGCTGAGACCAGAGGATCCCTTGGGGCCAGGAGTTCTACTAACTTTTTAATATTCCTCGAATTTGTCGTCCACTTTCTTTGTCATGTCATCCTCATTCTTACCT
>CAUYSK010056067.1:0-23748 GCA_963575035.1 Avahi laniger
AAAATTAGCCGGGCATGGTGGCGCATGCCTGTAGTCCCAGCTACTCGGGAGGCTGAGGCAGGAGGATCGCTTGAGCCCAGGAGTCTGAGGTTGCTGTGAGCTAAGCTGACGCCACGGCACTCACTCTAGCCAGGGCAACAGAGTGAGACTTTGTCTCAAAAAAAAAAAAAAAAAAAAAAACAACTTCAATTACACAAAGTGGAAAAAATTCAAACAAGAGAGTAGCATTTCCCTTAACCAGTCCTTTCCTTCTCACTTCCCTTTCCAGATGTACCCCTGAAAATATTTTGGTGTGGATCCTTCCAAAAACAGTTACTGTTTATTTGCATCAGGGGTCAGCAAACAATAGCCCACAGGCCACACTTGGCCCACTGTCTGTTTGTAAATAAATTTCATTGGCACACAGCCATGCTCGTTGGTTTGGCATTGTGTGTGGCTGCTTTCATGCGATAAGGGCAGAGCTGGGCAGTTGCCACAGAGACCATATGCTCAAAGCTGAAAGTATTTCCCACTGGGGCCTCTGCAGAAAAAGCCACCAACTCCTGGTTTACGTATATAGATAAATAACTGAGAAATAGTCCTTGTGATTTCTCGTGTTTAGGGAAATAGGATGATATTTGATACAGGGAACTCTGACTCGTTTTTTGTACTTAGCAATACGTCTTGGAGAACTTTCTGAGCTCCTACATTTAAATGCACCTTGGTCTTTTCCACACCTGCACGATGTCCCCAGCCACAATCTATAGCTCCTTTGACTCCTGTCCCACTGGTGGGGCTGTTCGTGGTTTTCCACTTCCACCTTTACAAACGGCAATACAGCGAACACTCTCCTTTCTACGTCCTCGTGCACCAGCAGGAATGTCGCCGTGTCAAAGAGCGTACGCAGTTAAGATTTTAGTAGATGTTGCCAAACTGCCACCCACAGCAACACTATTTTCCTTTTAGAAAAATAAACAATAAAAAAGAACCAGTGCAGTCCGGTATTTATCACACAGCTATTCCGTGCAAGGCTCCACCCCCGGGGAGGGTTACCTGTAATTCCCTGACCCCGGGACATGGACCCAAGGACCCGTCTCAGCCCTTTGCACTGGCTGTTCCCTCTCCACCCTTCTCTGCCTGGTGACGTGTTTTAGGGCTTCAAACCCCACCTCAGATGATGCGGCAGAATTTTGTGGCATGAACTGTGCATTTATTCCGGGACCCAACACGCCCACGTCCAGGTGGGTGACACAGGGAAGCTGCGCAGGTGACACTCGAGGACGTGTCCAAGGATGCCCGGGGCAGCATTGTGGGTGGGAATGGGGACGTGGAGGCCACCACGTGGTCTGTTACGAGGGAGTTGGTAAGTGAAAGGGAGCAGACCCCCCCATGGTGTTCTAGAAGGAGGAAATTGGGAGTTCCACATGATAACGTGGAAAGTTATCTAAAAACATAATGTTGAGTGGAAAAAGGAGAAAACAAAGCAGGGGCTACAGCACAATTTAAAAGACATTATTTATCTTTTGTATCAATTTAGAAAGCAACACTATCGATCTACGAGTGTTTACACGTACCCAAGAAGACAGGAATGAATGTTAAACGTATTGGGGTTTGTTTATGGGGTGCTGGGTGGGGAGGGAACAGGGAAGAGTCTGGAGAATGAAAGGGAAGAATATAAAAGAAAGCAAAGAAGGGATATGGACAAGCGACAGAGACACAAGAGCTGAAAGGATGACACAACTCTATGCACCGAACTCCACGCCCCACAAAGGATGCACCTTGGGGGTCTCTTCTCAGCAGCCTTCCACAAACTGCACCCCCAGCCCCCCGTTTCTGTCCCTCTCTCCTCTGAGCTCGTGCCAACGCCCTCTGCTGCTGCCCAAAGAACAATTTCGCTAGATCGAGCCAGTATCTGTGACTGTGCCCCCAACCAGAGCAGGGACATTTTGATGGAAAGGAATGAGATCTGTGCCTCGATTTCCCTGCTCTGGAGAAGGGAGTAGTGATAAAAGTGTCTACCGTGTGGAACTGTCAAAGGGCCGCATTCGGTCATTGCTGCCCTATATTTAGTGCGGTGATTTGGGCACACGGCAAACACTCAATAAATGTTGTCGGCTGTTATTGCCATGATTAATGTCATTATTACTTTTGGGGTTGGCCTCATGACATTGGGAAAGGCCTCGCCCCAATGCCCCCTCCTTCAGGAAGCCTCCCCGATTGTTTCTCGGGTGCCCTGCGAGCACCTGCGCCACCTCCATCACAGCCTCTTCCCCAGGTGTGGGCACTGCCTGCTCACCTGTCCGTCTCCCCGACTGGGCCGGGAACTCCTCAGGGACTGGGACCAGGGGTGGCTTGCCTTGGATTCCTCAGAGCCTGGTATAGCGGCGAGTGTCCCTCGGGCCTCCGGGACTGTCTTCCCACCTGAGTGGAACGGGGGCTGGGACGGCAAATAAGGCAGGTGTATAATTAACGAATATATGGCGAGCTGTACATGATAACAGCCTGGAGACGGGGCGGAAACTGTGCGTGCTGAGTCCCGGCCTGGTTCCCACCCCGCTCCTGCGCCCTCTCCTACCACACTCCCCTGCGTGCTCCCTGCATTCCGGTCACCTGTCCCAGGAGCCTCCCCTGAGCCGGGGCAGGGCCCTCTCCTTGGAACGTCCTTCCTCCCCCTCTTCATCCTCGCTGCGGGGGTGGGGCACACAGATGTGTGCAGGCGACACCAGTCCCCGCCCCTCCCGGAGAAATGGGATTCCTACCCTCTAGGCACGGCCTCTGCAGGAACTGGTGGACCCTTCCCTAAAATAGGTTTTTTAAAGTCTGGTTTACTGAGATATAATTTACGTGCAAATGTATAATGTTTGTGTACATATACAATTTTATATTAGTATAATATACACATAAGAGGTAAAATTCACCCTTTTTAGCGTACAGTTCTATGAGTTTTGACAAACGTTCACAACTGTGTAACCAACACAATTAAGACAGAAAACAGATCCATCGCCTCTCATGCCCTATTTTTTTTGTTTTTTTGAGACAGAGTCTCGCTTTGTTGCCCAGGCTAGAGTGAGTGCTGTGGCATCAGCCTAGCTCACAGCAACCTCACACTCCTGGGCTCAAGAGATCCTCCTGTCTCAGCCTCCCCAGTAGCTGGGACTACAGGCATGTGTCACCATGCCCAGCTCATTTTTTTCTATATATATTTTTAGTTGTCCAGCTAATTTCTATTTTTGGTAGAGACAGGGTCTCGCTCTTGCTCAGGCTGGTCTCGAACTCCTGAGCTCAAACGATCCTCCTGTCCTGGCCTCCCAGGGTGCTAGGATTATAGGCGAGAGCCACCGCACCCGGCCCTTCATGCCCCTGTATAGCCAACCCCTCCCTCACCCCTGGCAATTGCTGCTCTGTTTCCTTCTATAGTTTTGCTTTTTCTAGAATGCCGTAGAGTGTACAGCCTTCTCCCGTGAAGCGCAATGCGTCTGGGACTCGTCCCTGTTGTGTGTTTCCTGTTACTGAAGCGCATCCGTCGCTCGGACGTGCCACTGTCTGTCTACACGTTCCCCAGTCGTTGGACATTTGGTTGTGCCCGTCTTTAGCGTGGCAATAATGAACATCGAATAATGTTTTTAAAGGTGTAAAATGAACGCGCGTTATTTGTCACAATGAGATGCCACAGCACATCCCCCCGAATGGCTAAAGTAAGCAAGCCTGGTGGCATCTGGTATGGGGGAGGCCCCTGCGCCGCTGGCGGGCGCGCACAATGGGGGGGGACAAAGGCCCCCCGACGTGTCTGCATCCCAGTCCTTGAAGGCTGTGACGTGTTTCCTCGTACGGCAAAAGGAACTTTGCAGGTGTGATTAAATCAAGGATCTTGAAGCGGGGCAGGCGTCATCACACGGCAACGGGAAGGTCAGAGGAGGAGACGTGACGGCGCCAGCAGATCGTGACAGGGACGCGATGGAGATTCGCAGGTGCCATGCTGCTGGCTTTGGAGTTGGAGGAAGAGCCCAGGATCCGAGCAGCCTCTAGACGCTGGGAAAGGTGAGGAAACAGCTTCTCCCCTAGAGCCCCGGGAAGGAACACAGCCCTGCTCGTTGGACTCTAACCTCTGTAACTGTAAGGTAATAAATCTGTGTCACTTTAAGCCACTACATTTAAGGCAATTTGTTACAGCCGCAAGAGGAAATTAAGACAACCACTTTGGAAAGTAATTTGGCAGTTTCTTTTCTTTTCTTTTTTTTTTTTTTTTTTGAGACAGGGTCTTGCCCAGGCTGGAGTACAGCGGTGCGATCATAGCTCACTATGGCCTCGAACTTCTGGGCTCAAGCGATCCTCCTGCCTCAGCCTCCTTAGTAGCTGGACTATAGGCATGTGCCACCATGCCCGGCTATTTTTTTTTTATACAGATGAGGTCTCGCTATGTTGCCCAGGGTGTTCTTGAACTCCTTGGCCTCAAGTGATCTTCCTGTGTCAGCCTCCCAAAGTGCTGGGATTACAGGTATGAGCTACCACGCCCTGTGGCAGTTTCTTATAAACTTGTTTTTCATATCTACCTTATAAATCAGCAATCCCTTTCCTGGGTATTTACCCGAGAGAAATTAAAACACACATGCACACAAAGACTTGGACATGAATTTTCATAGTAGTGTAAGCAGAAGAAAGTTGCTCAACTCTAGGACATAACTTCAAAGGGCTGTTATGAGATTACATGAATTAAAATATGTAAAGTGCTTGAAACTGTGCCAGACACATAGAAAGTGCTTTATGACTGGTATTTGTTATTATTATTGATTATATAATATTAATTAAGATAAATAAAGCATTATTCTAATAACTAAAAATAATAACTGTTATTTTGCTATATATTTCATAATAAGCAAACATGGGGGTTATTGGGGGGTTCTCGTCCTACAGCCTTATTGAGGGGGTCCCAGACTGAATCACTGATCAGCAGGCAGCTACATTTCAGTATTGGACACAGAGCTGAGTCTGAATCCATTTTTCTTCCTAAATCCACAGCTTCTCCTAAGCTATAGGCCCAGGACCATATATCACATTTCCAAATATTTAACAGTTACAAATCGAGCTACCAAACCCTCGTGTATTGCTGGTGGGAATGTAAAATGGTGCAGCCACTGTGGAAAATGATACGGCAGTTTGTCAAACAATTGAACAGTGGTGTGTGCCTGTTGTCCCAGCTATTTGAGAGACTAAGGCAGGAGCATTGCTTGAGTCCAGGAGTTCAGGTTCAGCCTGGGCAACATAGCAAGACCTCATCTCTAAAAAAAATTGAACATAGAATTACAATGTGATTCTAGCATCCGTCCAAAAGAATTGAAAGCATGAACTTAAACAGATATGTGTACGCTAATGTTCATAGCAGCATTATTCGCAGTAGCCAAAAGGTGGGAACAATCCAAGTGGCCCTTGAGGGATAATGGGTAAACAAAATGTGGTTTATCCATACAATGGAATATTCTCCAGATTTAAAAAAGAAGGAATGGAATTCTGATGCATGCTACAATGTGGATGAACCTTAAAAATATATGCTAAGTGAAATAAGTCAGTCACAAAAGGACAAATACATAGAGACAGAAAAGAGAATGGTGGTCACCAGGGGCGGAGGGGAGGAGGAAGGGGAGCTCTTGTTTCATGGGTACAGAGTTTCAGTTTTGCAAGATGAAAGTGTTCTGGAGATGGATGGGGGTCATAGCTGCGCAACAATGAATGTACTTAATGCCACAGAACTGTACACTTAAAAAATGGTTAAAATGATAAGATGTATAATCTGTATATTTAACCACAATTTAAAAAAAATAAATCTAGCTAACAATTTTATCAAATTGTGTTTTATAATATCTTGTTCCCTTGACATATATACATTTATTGCAACAAAATTTTAAAATACGGTTTTGTTTGGTTATTATGAAATAGCAAAATAACAATGATGGCTGAATTTAATTATGATTCCTGCGTATGGTTGGGCATTCTGATGATGGGCAGGCAGGGCCTGATTAGCAATAAAATGAAGCACCCAGCAGTAATGTGACAGATACTTGGAGTCCTGCAAAATGTCCCTCCAGCGTCACATCCCCTGTTGCGAGTACTCGCAGAACCACAGATTGGAGCGAGGAGAGGACCGAGATTAGATGATCATCTCTCCAAGGAAATAATACTTTGCCGGGTAATAAACTGTGACATTCATGCTATCTGGGAGAGAGGATTTGATAAGTTAGTTATCTCGATTTTCTTCTTACCTAAGAACTTCTTTGTCTAAAATTCCTTCTTCACCCAAAAACGGCATCCGTCTTGACATTAGCATAACCCCAAACCCTTCTCGGCATTTGGGTACAGACTGTTTATTTCAGGGACATAGTTTAAAAGCTGTGCAGCTGTGTCACCCTGGGGCCTGAACAGTCGGAGTGGACATTTGGGGACACCAGTCGCGCTGTGTCAGGGCCGAGCAGCAGATCCCGAGCGAGGAAGGTGCCCACGTGTACCGTAATCAATCGATTGTGTGTGTGTTTGTAATAACTGAGGGCTTCGAAAATGCTGGTCCCAGGGCAGCGGTTCCAGCGGCAATAATTGCCTACGGCAGCAGTCCCCAGCCCGTTTGGCAACAGGGACTGGTATGACCGGAGACAATTTTTCCACTGCCAGGGGAGGCGTGGTTTCGGGCTGATTCAAGTGCATCGCATTTACTGTGCAGTCAAACCTCTCTGCTGATGACAGTCTGTATGTGCAGCCACTGCCCAGGGCGAGCATCACCGCCGCGGCTCCACCTCGGATCACCAGCCGTTAGATTCTCGGAAGGACAGTGCAACCTAGATCCCTCCCAGGCAGTTTACAGCAGGGTTCGCGCTCCTACGAGAATCTAATGCCCCTGCTGATCCGACAGGAGGCGGAGCTCAGGCGGTGATGTGAGCGACCTAGGCCTGGGGACCGTGGCTTAAGGATTGGGGGCCGCGGGTCTATGGGCATTGTCTCCACGTTTTCTCTGTGTCGGTACATGTGTGTCTTGATCTTTAAAAGCAAAAAGCTACTGCACAGAATTCCATAACATGGATGCTTCATAGTTTATTTTAAATAATCCACAGTTGACAGTTCATGGACATTTAGATCGCGTCCAGTGTTTTGCTGTTATAGACAAGGAACTGAAAAACAAAAAGAAAGACTCTTCTCATACATGCCTCTCTGTAAACGCAGGCCGATTATTTCTCCCTAGGGTAGCCGCTTGTAAATGGTACTGCTGGATCTTAGGGTGTGTGCATTTGCTCGGAATATTTTATCACGGAACATTTGAAGCATATGGAAAATTTGGGGGGGAAAGTGTACAATGAACACTCAAGTAGCCACTGGCTAGATTCTACAATAGTTAACACTCTGCTGTATTTGCTTTAGTACGTACATATCCATTTATCCTTCTCCTATCTCAGTGGTTCTGAACCAGGGACAAATTTACCCCCCGGGGGGACATTTGGCAATGTCTGGAAACATTTATTATTGTCACAATCTGTGCGGGGAGGACTGCTATTGACATTGAACGGGGAGAGGCCAGGATGCCATCAACATCCTACAACACACAGGACACCCCCCCCCCACTATGTTGCTCAGGCTGGTCTCGAACTCCTGGCCTCAAGCGATCCTCCTGCCTCAGCCTCCCAAAGGTCTGGGATTACAGGCGTGAGCCCCCGTGCCCAGCCAGTCTTTTCAACGCTAGCAAATTGCAGTGGGTGTGTTGTAGCTCATTGCAGTTTCAATTTGTTTTTCCCCCGATGACTAATGATGTTCGGTATTTCTTTTCACATGTTTATTGGCACTTGAATTTCCTCCTTCGTTCAATGTCTGCTCAGATCTTTTGCCATATTTTAATCACGTGATTCGTCTTTTGTTACTGAGTCCCAGGAGGGATGCGTGCCTTTTTTGTTTGACTAGATTCTGCCAAATTGTCCTCTACATTCCCTGTTCCGATTTGAATTCCTCTCATCCACAGAGAAAGTTTCCAACCTGCCTCCTTTTTGCTGTCTCCCTGTCATCTCTTCCCCCTCCCTCGCTCCCTCAGTAGTCCCAGGCTTTGGGTCTTTGGGACAACAGGGCACATCTTTATACTTCCGGGGAGTAGACTCTAGAACTACACTATCCAACATGGCAACTGCTAGCCCTACAAGGCTGTCTAAGTTGAAGTGAATTAAAATTAAATAAGATTAAACATTTCCATTCCTCAGTCCCAGTAGCCAAATTATAAATGATCAACAACCACGCGAGGCTGGTGACGACTGCGTTGGCAGCACAGATATTCCATATTTCCATCATCACGGAACGTTCTGCAAGTCTCTGCGGGGAAGCTAACCCGACTCTTGCAGCGATGGCCCTGCCTAAGCTTACACAGACGTGTGAGGTCAGATATCTGCCTTCCCACTGGGAGCGAGGAAAGGAAGATAAAAAGGGGAGGAGAGAACGAGAAAAAAGCCATCCAGCCATAAGAATAATAATTGTCTGGCACTTTGTAAGTGCTCATTACGTTTTTTAAAAATCACGCACAACTACCGTCTAATGAGCATTTATCGAGTGCCAGGTACTTTCTTGAGTATGTTTATCTGACATATGTTTATTCCCAGGGACACAGGAGGAGCAAGAGAGAAAGACACTCACACCACCCCTCCGCCCCTCCGAGCCCCTTCATTTCCAAACAGCAGAGGGATTAACCCCTCACGTTCCACACACTTCTTGGGGCTAGCCATCTCGGAAGGAAATCTCTCTGAAATGTGTCATCGGCTTACGCTAAAACAGACTCATTATCTTCCTCGCCAAACCTGCTCTAATACCTGCATTTTCCGTCTTGGTCCATACGTAGACTCTCCGCATATGCAGCCATCCAGGTTAGGTATGGGGGCATCGTCCTCACTGCCTCCCTCCTCCTTGCCCAACCCCCACACAGAGGCCTCTTGCCCCTGTCTCTGCCCCAAGCCTTCTTCAACACCCATAGGGCCACAGGTTCAACTGAAGCCTCATCCTCTCCCACCTGGACCCTTACCCTAGCCTCCTCCCAGGCCTGCAGGTTCTCCCCTCCAGCCTGCCCCCACACAGCCCCAGAAGATCTCTCTATACCCAGAACTGTTCCTGCCCATGCCCTGCTCACAGCCCTTCCATGGCTCCCTAGTGCTTTTAGGACAATACTCTAGCCCTTCAGCTTGCTTTTGAAAGAGTTTTCTTTCATCTCTGCTCATCTCCCTTTACCCAGAATTCTCTCCTCCCCTTCCCTAGTGAACTCCTACTCATCCTTCAGCACCCAACCCAAATATCCCTTCTTCCAGGAAGCCTTCTCTGACTCCTTCGCACAGGACAGTATACACTCTCCTCTGAGTCCCTGCAGTACTGTATGAGACCTGGGTCACCCATTGATTTCTCTCTGTTTGTGAGTTTCTAACCACCTATTAATTTTCCTTGTGAGAGTGTAAGCTCTGAAAGGGAAAACTCTTACTCATCTTGGTTGCCACATCTTGGACAGGGCCTAGCACATAGTAGGTACTCAGTAAACGTGTGTTGGAAAAAAAAGTTAGTAGTTAAGATCAAAGGAACTCTGTGTAAGAAGTAGAAGATTTACAGAGAAGAAACAGGGAAGATAGAACCCTAAGCAAGAGATCAAAGCTAATATTACCAGTAATGGGACCTTCCAACATCAGGGGCTTCCTGCTGTCACGCACTGAGAAGGACACAGCATCACTTTCGTGGTGTTCCTGTTCAATGTGCATAACCCAAATCTAATCATAAAGAAAACATCAAACGAACCTAAACTGAGGGACATTCTTCAAACAAAATTGCCAGAGAGCCAAGGTCACGAAAGCCAAAGAAGGACTGAGGAGCTCTCACAGATTGGAGGAGGCTTAGGACAGGTGACAACTAAATGCAGCGTGGGATCAGGTTGGATCCTGGACCAGGAGAAGAACATGACCGAAAATATTGGCGAGATTTGAAGAGGTTTGTAGATTAGTTCGCAGGAATGCTACAAACGTTAATTTCATGGTTTCGAGTTATCTCACTGTGGTTACAGAAGGTGCTAACATTTGGAGAAGGGTATTTTGGAGAAGAACTATTTTTACGACTTTTTGGTAAAGTCTGAGATTATTTCAAAATTAAAAATTAAAAAAAAAATGAGTCACATGTGGCAAAAACTTCACACGCACCATCTTTCTCTAACTTTTTCATCATCATTATGTCAATTTTGCCAACACAGAAACAAGCTCAGAGAAAAACAATTAAGGGGCAGAGCTGGGATTTGAACCCACGTCCTTCCGATTCCAGTGCTTGCATTTTTAAAAATTCGATACAATTTTTTTGAGCACTTACTGTGTGCCACGCACTGTTCCATGAACTGGGAAATACCAGCCACGGACAAGACAGAGTATCCATCCTCCTGGATCTCACCTCTGTGCAAAAGAGACAATTAAGTAAACAATAAAATATTTGATATAATGTCAGGTAATGAAAATTTTTAAAAAAATGCTGAACACGGGGCTAGAGAGGACGCAGTAAGGAGATGAACTCTGAGGGCAGGAAACGGAAGTACAGTGAAGGAAGAAGTTTGAAACCTCTGAGTCTTGGCTACCTGCTTTCCTAGTTGGGTGCCTCCGAGTCTGGAGTCTTATCCATTAAGCTAAATTACCTCCCACAGGTGCCATAATTAATTGAACTTTTTCTTGACCCAGAGCTGTTATTATAAACATTGGTCATTAAACCTATGGCTATTGAGCAATACCCCCCAGATCAGGGATTCTCACAGTTTAATGTGTTCAGTGAACGTGTGATGGGAAAAAGCAGAAAGTTAATGATAATTAACATCAAATGAGTCCTGTGTGAAAAACGGTGGCTTCACAGAGGAGAAACTGGGCAGACAGCACTCTAATCCAGCGATCAAAGTTAGCGTCACCAGCAATGGGGCCTCCTGATGTCATGCACTGGGGAGGACACAGCGTCACTTCCGTGGTTAACAGGGTTCTTGTTCAAATGCAGATCCTGGTTCAGCAGGTCTGGGGTCGGGCTGAGGGTCTATATTTCTGATAAGCTCCAAGGTGATGCGAATGCTGCTACTCCACAGACCACATTTTGAGCAGCGAGGCTCCAGCTTCTTAAACTTGAGCAGGGCTGAAAATCACCCAGAGGACTTGGTGAAATGAAGATTGCTGTGCTCCACCCCCAGACTCTCTCTAGGAAGCCTCCTTGTGCAGTTTGGCCAGTTCTTCCACCCTCTGCGGGATCAATCCCCTATATTAAATTACCTCCTGTTGAAAGACCTAGGGCGATTTTTGTTCGCCCGGCCAAGCCCGGTCAGAGACGTACATCTGGAATTGAGAAGGGGAGAGCTGGCGTGGGGTAAGTGTCCTCCAGATGCAGCATCCCATAATGCCACGTGCCACAGCCCCATGAAACTAAGCTGTGCATTCTCCTGTATAGAAACCCGATGGAATCCTGCCTCCTTCCTTTTCCCAGGCTGGCCCCTCCACCTTGAATACCCATTATCCCTTTTACACATATCTGAATTTCATCCTTATATATTAGTTTGCTAGGACTGCCGTGACCAAATAACTCAAACTGGGTGGCTTAAACAACACAAATTTATTGTCTCACAGTTCTAGAGGCTAGAAATTTGCAATTGAAGTGTCAACTACGCTAGTTCCTTCTCAGGCCTCTGAAGGAAAAATCTGTTCCCGCCTCTGTCCTAGCTTCTTGTAGCCTTAGGCATTCCTTGGCTTGTAGATGCTGTTTTCCGTCTGTCTTCACATAATCTACCCTCTGTACACGTCCGTCTGTGCCCAAGTTTCCCTGTTTATAAGGATATAGCCTTATTGGATTGGGGCCCACCCTAATGACTTTATCTTAACTTGATCATCTGTAAAGACCTTATTTCCAAATAAGGTCACATTCACAGGTCCTGGAGGTTAAAACTCCATGTTTTTGGAGAACATAATTCAACCCATAACACCGTTTTCCAAGGTTCAGCTCAAATGCCGATTCCTCCTTAGAATGTTCCCCAATAGCACAACCCTCACTAATCTGTTGCTCAGTCTCCGTGGCCTCCTCCTCCAGAACAGATCACGTGCAGGCTGATCTGGTTATGTTTGTCTGTTTGTGATTGTCCTGTTAGGATATGAGCTTGCTGAGGACAGCCCAGTGCCTTAGACACACTCTCCGTCCCCACAGTGCATTGGTACAAAGAAAGTGCTCAGCCTGTGTTATCTTCAGAATGAATAAATGAATAAACGAATCGACCAACATTTATTGAGCACCTCCTAAGGACAAGGTCTGTGCGTGGGCCCAGGCACACAGCAGTAAACGGAGCAGACAAAAATCTTCACCCTCATGGGTTTTATGACTCAGGGAGGCAAGAAAGACAATAAACAAGATAAATAAGCCAGACGGTGATACACACTATATTAGCTTGCTATGGCTGCCATATAAAATACCACAAACTGGCTGACTTAGAACAGAAATGTAGCGTGTCGCAGCTCTGGAGGACAGCACTCTGAAACCAGGGTGTCAGCACGGCCGCGCTTCCTCTGAAATCTGCAGGAGAAAATCCTTCCTTGTCTCCTCCCAGCTCCTGGTGCTTTGCTGGCAATCTTGCTGTTCCTTTGCCTTCATCGTCACAGGGCATTGTCCTTGCACGTCTCTGTGTCGTCACATGGCCTTCTTTCTATAATGACACCAATCATGTTGGATTAGAGGTCCACCCTGCATCAGGACGACCTCAGCTGAACCAATTACACCCGCTGTGACCCTATTTCCAAATATGGTCACATTCTGAGGAACTGGGGGTTCAGGCGTCACATATCTTCTTTGGGAGAGACATAATCCAACCTCTGACACACAGGAAGGTAAAACAGAAAGCAGAGAAGAAAGCCAAGGAATGGTGGGGTGAGGGGCTGCTCCCTTGGTCGGGTGGCCTGGGAAGACCTCTCTGCGCAGGGAACACACGAGTCATGCACGAAGGAGATGAGCTAACAATGCGTTCCGAGGAATAAAGAACGTGGGTTTCATCGCCTGGCATTTAGGGCATTTCCTTTGGCCTCTCAGAGGTATTTAAATTGTTTTTTTTGCTGCTCATTTCCTGGTTTGAAAGCAGCACGATTAAAAGGGAGTAGAGTCACTGAGGCGTGGGTCTCCTAAGAACCCGAGAACTTTTCCGCCGTGTCAAATTCACTAAATCAGCAGCTCTGAGGAGCCCCAACAGCTGTGAGGCTGAGAAGCCGTCAGATCCCAATTCCAGCGAGAGGCTGGGAGCCTCTGCTGAGCGCCAGCTGCTGTGCCAGGTCTCAAATTGTCACAGTCAACGCCCTGCCCGCCTTTATTTCGAATAACATGCACACAAAAAAGGTTCACACACCACGAGTGTACAACTCAACCAGTTACCACAGAGTGGGCACACGCATGACGCCCACACCCAGATTTAAAAAGTGGAACATTCCCAAGCCCCAAAAAGCCCTCCTTGTGCCACCTCCCTCGTCCCTCGTCCTCCCCAAGAGTCACCACTATCCTGACATCTAACACCTTAAATTGGTCCTTCCTGCTCTTGAATTTCATATAAATGAAATCATATGTCTGTACTCTTTTGGGTCTGGCATCTTCCACTTAACGTAGGTTCTACATTGATTGTTTATTCTCATTGCTGTGTGGCAGGCGCCACAGCCCTGGGGCCAGCCCTGGGGCCAGATCTGGACCGTGGCCTGTTTGTGTAAATAAAGTTTTATTGTACCACAGCCACGCCCATCCGGTCACTATTGTCTATAGCTGTGTAAGCACCGCAAGGGCTGCAGCGGAGACCACATGGCCCAGAAAGCTGGAAATATTTACTATGCGGATAGTAAGAAAAAGTCTGTCAACCACTGTCAGTGTACAAATATGACACAATCTATTTATCCATTCAACAGTGGATGGGTATTTGTGTGGTTCCAGTGTGGGGTTACTGTAATCGGGCTGCTAAGGACCTTCTAGTGCAGGATTGTCAAACTTTTCTACAAAGGGCCAGAGAGTAAATAGTTTAGACTTTGGGGGGCGCATATCTTCTCTGTCACATATTATTTTTCTCCCTCCCATTTTACAGCCCTTTAAAAACATAAAAACCATGTTAGCTCTGGGCCAAAAAGAACAGGCTGTGGACTGAACGCGGCCCCAGGCTGTAGTTTGCCAACCCCTACTTCGGTACATGGATTTTGGTGAACATATCTATGCACGGCTGTGGGGTAGGCCAAGGTCCCGTTTTTATAACATATTTTGTTGCACCCCTTTACTCTGCCCAAATGAAATTTATGGGCAGGCCGGGCACAGGTGCTCACGCCTGTAATCCTAGCACTCTGGGAGGCCAAGGCGGGAGGATTGCTTGAGCTCAGGAGTTCGAGACCAACCTGAGCAAGAGTGAGACCTTGTCTCTACTATAAATAGAAAGAAATTAGCTGGACAACTAAAAATAGAAAAAATTAGCCAGGGATGGTGGCGCATGTCTGTAGTCCCAGCTACTCGGGAGGCTGAGGCAGGAGGATCGCTTGAGCCCTGGAGTCTGAGGTTGCTGTGAGCTAGGCTGACGTCATGGCAGTCTAGCCCTGACAACGGAGTGAGACTCTTGTCTCAAAAAACAAAAAGAAAGAAATTCATGGGCAATCTAACTTTCCTACAGATATAATTTTTAAAAATCAAACAACTGTAAAATAAAGGAGAAATAAATTGAAAGTAATTTTTAATAAAATAATATAAATTCCGATATGCAAATGTTGGTGCACTGTGATAGACAGTTCACTGTTTTTTCTCCTCTGAGCACATAGGCGTGTACTTCCTGTCATGTGACCCGTGTGGGCCAATGAAATGAGAGCAGGAAAGCCTGCAGTTTCCGGGGGGGGAAGTGAGCACGTTACCTTCTTCCTCTGCCTGGTACCGGCTGCAATGTCCCAAGAGTGGCTGTTCTCTCAGCCTGGGTTCCAGAGGCAGGACTGTGAGGCTGCGAAGGTGGAGTCCTCAGCCCAATGTGACGGGCGTTAGCACGCATAAAAAGCACACGTCACCACAAGCTTAGTGGCTTAAAACAACACACGTGTACTCGCTCACAGTTCTGGAGGAGGGAAGCCTAAAGTCAGGTGTGGGCAGGGCGGGTGCCCATCCTGGCCTTTTCCAGCTGCGAGAGGCCGCCACATTCCCTGGCTCGCCGTCCCTTCCTGGCATCGCTCCAGCCCCTGTTTCCATTGTCACATCTGCTACTATTATGTCTTGGAACCGTCTGTGTCCCTCTCGTGATGACATTGGTCCCAGCTGCACAATCCAGGATCATCTCCTCATGACCCTTAATCACACCTGAGGAGTCCCTTGTGCCGTGTAAGGTCACACTCACAGGTGCCCGGGATTAGGATGTGGACCACGGTCCGGCCCCCCACACCCTCCAGCCTGCTCCTCCCATCTCCCTGTCTCCGTTGGGGGGGGGGCAGCTCCATCTTCCAGTTGCTGAATCCCCTGGAGTCACCCAGGACCCCTGCCATCTCCCACATCTCACCTATTTGTCAGTAGATGCCATAGGATCTACCTTCAAAGTACGTGTCAACTTCAACTGCTTCTCGTCACTCAGCTGCCACCCTGCCGATCCAAGCCACCATCACCTTGGGACCTGTCTGTTGCCTCCTCCTTGGCCTCTCTGCTGCCATCCATGGTCCCTCCACAGCCCTGTTCCCCACCGGGCAGCCAGAGGATCCTACTAAAACCTAAGTTAGGTCTCATCCCTCATCTGCCCAAAACTCTCCCCTGCTTCTTACCTCACCTGGAGCAAAAGCAAAGTGTCCCCCACGCCCCCACAGCCTGCACCAGCTACCCCACCACTCCTCTGACCCTGTCTCGCATCTTCTGCTCTTCCCCTCATGCACTCAGTTGCTGTCACACTGGTTTCTTTGCTGTTCCTCAAAAGTGCTGGGCCTTTGCACCCCAGGGCCTTTGCACTTGCTGCCCCCTCTGCCCAGAAGGCTCCTCCCTGAGATAACCCTGTGACTCACTCCCTCATCTCCTTCTGGACTTTGCCTAAATGTCACCCTCTTGGTGAGGTTTCCCCTGCAGACCCCTGAAAACTGTCAACACCTTCAGTCACCTCCCACCCTCCTCTCCTGCTTTATTTATTTCTCCTTAGTGCTGGAGGCCATCAAATATAATATAAGTATATATTTTATTCACGGTCTATCTCCCTCTTTAGAACACAGGCTCCGGAGGTCTGTGTCTGTGTTGGTCACTGTCACAGCTCCCGTGTGGGGAACAGCACCTGGTGTAGTTAGGACACGAGCTGTGTCTATGAACGAGTGAAACAAGCGTTTCTACTGTGTGCCGAGAACAGGGCTGGATTCGGGAGAGTCAGGAAGCTGAGACGGGGCTCCTGCCTGGCGGAGTCCCTGCTGGAGGTGGGGAGGGCTGGAGCCCTCAAGGGAAAGAGAAACCGATAGGGCAGCACAGTGCGATAAGGACAGCCAGGGAGCGGAGTGTCGGAGGGCCTGGAGGGACGATTGCCTCAGCAGGGGCGGAGCAGGAGACACCCGCGCCCAGGACAGCGTTTGCCATGGAAACGGCACTTAGGCTGAATTTTTTGAAAACGTTTTTTCATTTACTTTCCCGCCACCTCCTTGTTGGTGGTTTGTTCATTGAAAAATGCTCAGGGCTGCCCAGATACTGAATCTCGTAAATCCAGGAGACTCTTTAGTTATGAAACAGGGGCCTGCCTGAGCCAGAGCTACGAGCGTGCCCATCCCCCATACGGTGCCTCCGCACCCATTGGTGGGCAGGCAAAGACATTACATGTAACCAAAATGTTTGTACCCCCATAATATTCTGAAATTAGAAAACAAAAAAGAAATCCTGAAAAGAAAAAAAAAAACTGCAATGAGATACCATCTTATCCCCATCAGAATGGCCATTATTAAAAAGTCAAAACTACGTATGCTGGCATGGACGCAGAGAGATAGGAACACTCATACGCTGTTGGTGGGTCTTCACATTAGTGCAATCTCTGTGGGAAACAGTGTGGAGATACCTCAAAGAGCTAAAGGTAGACCTACCATTTGATCCAGCAATCCCACTACTGGGCATTTACCCAAAGGAAAAGAAGTCATTTTATCAAAAAGACACCTGCACTTGAATTTTTTTTGATTTCTTTTTTTTTTTTTTTTTGAGATAGAGTCTCACTCTGTCACCCGGGCTAGAGTGCCGTGGCGTCAGCCTAGCTCACAGCAACCTCAAACTCCTGGGCTCAAGCGATTCTCTTGCCTCAGCCTCCCGAGTAGCTGGGACTATAGACATGCACCACCATGCCCGGCTAATTTTTTCTATATATTTTTAGCTGTCCAATTAATTTCTTTCTATTTTTAGTAGCGACGGGGTCTCGCTCTTGCTCAGGCTGGTCTCGAACTCCTGAGCTCAAACGATCTGCCCGCCTTGGCCTCTCAGAGTGCTAGGATTACAGGCGTGAGCCGCAGCGCCCGGCCTGCACTTGAATGTTTACTGAAGCACAATTGCAAAGATGTGGCAGCAACCCAAGTGTTCATCATTTCATGAGTGCATTAACAAAATGTGGTATATGTACACCATGGAATACTATTCAGCCACGAATAAGGATGAATTAGTGCCTTTTGCAACAATTTGGATGGAACTGGAGACCATTATCCTAAGTGAAGTGTCTAAAGAATGGATAAACAAACAATACCTGTGCTCACTATTAAACTAGAACTAACAGATGAGCACGCGTGCTCACAGGGAAGTAAAACTCAGTAGAAATCAATCGGGGCCGGGGGAAACGGGGTGCGTGAAAACCTACCTACCTGGTACAATGAATACTATTTGGGTGATGGGCACACTTACAACCCTTACTTAAGCATAACAAAATCGATACATGAGACCAAAATCATTTGTACCCCTGTAATATTTTGAAATTAAAAAACGCTAGAAAAGAAAAAAAAATCACAATTTCTGTTCCCCCAAAAAGCATATGAAAAATGTTCTAAGGTTCTAACAGTGCTAGTTACTTATTTATAATTTCTACTTTATGTCAATGAACATGATTTGATTAAAAAAATAAAATTAGACAAATGGAAAAGAAAAAGCAGGGGCCTGTAGATTATGAACATTTTATCGCCTGCTAACGACCAGTGAGAATTGATTTTCAAGAAAGAGCCAGCCGGGTGTGGTGGCTCACGCCTGTAATCCTAGCACTCTGGGAGGCCGAGGCAGGAAGGATGGCTTGAGCTCAGGAGTTCAAGACCAGCCTGAGCAAGAGCGAGACCCCATCTCTACTAAAAACAGAAAAATTAGCCGAGCGTGGTGGCGCATACCTGTAGTCCCAGCTACTCGGGAGGCTGAGGCAGGAGGATCACTTGAGCCCAGGAGTTTGAGGTTGCCGTGAGCTAGGCTGACACCACAGCACTCTAGCCCGGGCAACAAAGCGAGACTCTGTCTCAAAATTTAAAAAATCCATTGTTACAATGATGCTTTCTTTTCTACGGATTTCTTATGTATTTGTCTACTTTAAAAATTGAGGTATAGTTCACATAAAGTCTACAGCTCTTGGCTGTGCAGATCGGTGAGTTTTCACAAATTGAGCATACCCGTGTGGCCCCCACTCAGATCAAGATGTAGCAGATTTCCAGCCCCTTAGAAGATTCCTTTGTGCCCCTTGCCAGGCAATACCCCTTCTTATCCCTCAGAAGCAACCACTAATCTGCTTCCATCACTACAGATCAGCTGTGTCTTTTCTAGAATTTCATGTGAATAGATTTGCAAGGTGAGTACTCCTTCGTGTCTGGCTTCTCCCTCAAGCATAATGCACTGGAGGTTCACCGACGTTCGTTCCGTTTTATTGCTAAAGCTTACCCGCCGTGTGGATTGACTTTGGTTTAGTCACTCACCGAGCGACGGACATTTGCGCTGTTTCCAGTCATGGCTGCGTGAATGAAGCTGCTATAAACATTCTTGCACAAATCCTTTTGTGAAGGTAGCTTTCATTTCTCTTGGGTAACTTCTTGGGAGTGAGATTGCTGGATAGGGTAGGCGTCTGCTCACCTTTATAAGAAACTGCCAGATTACGTGCAAAGTGGCCGGCCCACTGGGCAACCCCCGAGCCCCGCATGAGCCTTCCCGCTTCTCCACACCCTCACCGACACTTGGCATTGTCGACGCTTTGCATTTTAGCCATGCCAGTGGGTGTGTAACGAATGACAGTTCACCGATTTCGCAGAAGCAATGTGGGCGTTCGAAGCTACTCCCTGTTGTCCCGGCATCATTTCCTGAGAGTGACTCCCCAAGTGGAACATTTGGATGCAACTTTTAACAGCCAAACTCTACAACTCGAAACCACATCTAAGAGTTCATTATGTCAAATATTTAACGTGCGTTTTATAACCAGCTTTTTTAGGTTGAGATTATGACCTTTTGTCTCAGCAGTGTGGATAATAATTAACTTTTCATAATTGCAGCATGCCTTACAATCTTTAATACTTTTCTTTTGTATGTGGTGTCGTGCCATAAAACGAGCCCTAAATTTTGGCCCAAAGTAGTAAATGCATGTAGTATAAAAATTCTCCAAGGGGTGCACAAAAGGAAAGGCAAGAAAAAGTTTCTCTCCCACCCAGACACCTAGAACCTGTCTCTACAGGTAATTGTAGTTTCCTGCAAATACTTTCCGGATATTTTTAGGTGTACAAAGTCTATAAAAATAAATAGTTGTCTCTTATATAACTTTAACACAGTGGGGGGAGGGGGGTTGGCAAACTATGGCCCACGGGCCAGCTGTCTGTTTTATTAAGTACAATTTTGTTGGAACATCATTCCATCGATCATTCGCATACGATCTGTGACTGCATTTATGATACAACAAAAGAGTTGAGTCGTTGCAACAGAGACCTCATTGCAACCTTTGAGATTATGAATACCCCGCTTCACAGATGAGGAAATGGAGGTTTAGAGAAGGGATGTCATTTCCCGGAGGTCGCACAGCCAGCAAGGGAGGGAGGGGCAGAGCACAGGACACACTGGGTTTTGCCCCTCGATTTTTTCACTTAGTATTAGATCTTGACGAGGGTCCCATCTGTAATCGTGTGCAGTCCTCACTCCCATTTCTAAAAAGCCTGCTCTCGGGCTTTATCCAACAGTCCCCTCCTGAAGAAGGTCTAGGCCGTTTCCCCCTTTGCCAAGATTGGCAGCGCCTCCATGAGTGTCTTTGAGCTTAATTCTGGGAGCTCACGTGTGAGTGTTGTCTGAAGGGGAAATTCCTGGAATTGGAGTTGTTGGGTCAAAGGGCATGTGCACAGGCTTTTGCATGGACGTATGTTTTCAACTCTTTGGGGTATAGACCTAGGAGAGGAATTGTGTTGGCTCATACGGTAACCCTGTGTTCATGTTTTGGAGGAACCGCCAAACTATGTCCACAGCGGCAACATTTTACATCCCCACCAGCAATGCACAAGTGTTCTAATTTCTCCACATCCGAATCAGCACTTCTTGGTGACTTTTTGATTCTAGCCACCCCCATGGGTGTGAGGTGGTGTCTCACTGCAGCTTTGGTTTGTGTTTCTGTGATGTCCAGCAACACTGAACATCTTTTCACGTGCTCCTTGGCCGTTTGTGTATCTTCTTTGGAGAAATATCTATTCAAGTTCTTTGCCCATTTCTTAATTGGGTTATTTATCATTTTATTGTTGAATTGTAAGAGCTCTTTATATATTCTGGAGACAAGTCACTTATTAACTAATGATTTGCAAACATATTCTTACATGGCATCTTTTCACTGTCTTGATCGTGTCCTTTGAAGCCTAAGGGACTTCAGATTTCTAAATCTTGAGTAAATCCTCGCTAATCCTTCTTCTTGAATGCTGCGTACTATTGCCGAATGTCAATACAGTGATCCGCAAAAGGAAATGTTTGGCAACATCTACAGACATGGATAATTGTTCCTGCTGGGGGTGAGAGTGCTACTGGCATCTGGCGAATAGAAGCCAGAGATGCTGTTAAATACCCAACAGCGCACAGGATGATCCCCACCAGGAAGAATCCTCCAGACCCAGATATCAGCAGTGCTGAGGCTGGAAAATCCTGGTGTTTACTGATAAACAGAATAGCTAATATAACAGAAGCCTCATAGCGCAGGATTAGGGGCACAGGCTCCGGGGCAAGGCAGCCTGAGTCCAAATGCTGGTCCCACCACTTACTCAAGGTCTGATGTGGGGCAAACCTTGGTGTCCCCATCTGTAAGCTGGGACAATGCCCTTGTTTCGTGGGGATGCCACGAGGACTAAATGAGTTGCTATGTCTTAGGTCTTAGCATATGGCCTGGCCAATGTTGGCTGTGTCTCTGATTAAGCATCAACTACAAACCAGCTGCCCCTGGGACAGAGCAACTCCCTCCAGTTTCATGTCAGCCCAGTGAGTGTCGTGGTGCCAACATACAGATTGGGAAACTGAGGCACAGAGAGATGGAGCCTTGAGCAAGGCTACACAGAGAGTATGCGGCTCTCAGAGTCTGAAAGGCAGGCGGGCAGGGCAAGCCAGGGAAAGGAAGAATACAGAAACACCGAGACTTGAGGTGGGTGGGGGAAGGAAGGGCAGGTGGACAGAGACCAAAGAGAAGGGGACAGAGACCCAGAGAGAGGGGGACAGAGAGAGAGCAAGACAAAAACAGTGAGTTTTAGAACAAGAGGGATAGTTTAGATTGGCTTTGGGCAACTCAGCCACAGCTCTGCCTGGAGAGCAGGAGGGGGGGGCAGTTTGCGGAGAAGTCCTGGGCTCGGGGAGGGTCCGGGGCGCTCCGGCCTGAGGGGCAGCCTCTGAGCCCAGCGTCCGAGCAGAGGCTGGCGTAGCCGCCCCAGGCAGGTGAAGGAATGAGAGGGAGTGTGGGCGCGCGGGGCCGCACCCCTGGGTGTGAGATCCCTGAGCGCGGGGAGAGGTGCCCCACCAGACAGATCGCGCCCCACCTCTGCCTCCGGACAGCTCTCAGGCCCAGGCCATGGGGCGTGTGTGCTATTTACTCAGCAATCACAGAGCACGTTATTTTATTTTGAAAGCTTTTTTCTATCGTGAAACATAATACACAGCCAGAAAAGAGAGTAAAACGTACTGTGTCAGTCCCAAGTGACGGACGAGCGGTGTCTCCGCACAGTGGAACATTATTCAGCCTTGACAAGAAAGGAAATTCTGCCGCACGCTGCGCGTGGATGAACTTTGAGGACGTTATGCTAAGTGACATGAGCCAGTCACAAAAGGACAAATACTGTATGATTCCACTTTGTGCAGTGTGCAGAGCAGGCAGCTTCCTAGAGACAGAGTGAAACGGTGGTGGCGGCGGCCGGCGGGCGGGGAGGATGGGGGATTGTTGTTCAGTGGGGACAGGAGTTTCGGAGTGGGATGATGGAAAGTTCTGGAGAGGGATGGCGGTGGTGGCTGCACAGCAGTATGAATGAACTTCCTGCCACTGAACTGTAGCTTAAAATGGCTAAGATGGTCAGTTTTTTGTGCATTTTACCGTCATTTTTAAACATGTACATTGGATCATGTCATTTACCCTTGTAATAAAATATATAGATAATTTTTTGAAAGGTGCAGTTTCATGGATGAATATAAAATGAAACCCTTGTCCTCGCCACCCGGGTCAGGAACTAGGCCCCGCGGCCCCCCCGGAAGCCGCGCTGGTCACAGCCGCCTCCTCCCTGCGGAGAAAGCCTCCTCCTCCCGGTGCCCTCGGGGATGCTCTCGGGGCTGTCCGGGCAGAGCGCGGGGAGCGGGAGCGGGTGCGCGGGCGGCTCCGGCCACGTGGTGGAGTCGCAGGTCGCGTCTTCCTTTGTTCCTGCTTTCGCGCGACATCCTGCGTGAGCGCTGCCCCCGGACGCGTGTGGGCAGCTGGACCTTTCACCCGACGGCTGCGCGCAGCTCCCTCGGGTGAACGCGCCGGCGGGTTTATCCAGTGAGTCCTCCGCTGATGGACGTTTGGGTTGTTTCCAGCTTGAGCTCATCGCCTGGTGACGCGCGCCCAGGTCTCGGGGGCACATAGCCAGGAGGGGTGTGCACGGGCCTGGCTTTCCTGGACCCTGCCGGGTTTCCAGTGTGGTCGTCTCCGTCTACCCTCCCACAGCCGTGCACGGGAACTAGCCACTGTTTTTGCAACCACACGATGTGGACGGGGACAGGCTGGGCGTGGGCAGCGGACGGTGGGAAAACACCCCTCCACCCCCTGCCCCGCGAGCTGCTCTAATTCCCTCCCTCGGCCGGCCGGGCTCGCAGCCAGTCCCTCTAACCATTTCCCAGGCATTCTTTTCCGCCCGCTGCACACCGACGCCAAATCAGGCCATTAGTGTCGCTCGGCAGGGCTTTGCAGCGTGTCGCCGTGCTGGCTGCCCGGCCCCCACGTCTGCCTGTGTCTCTGCCTGCGGGACCCGGCGCGAGCGGTTTGACCAGCGAAGCCTCAGTTTCCACATCTGGGAAATGAGACTGACACATTAAAAGTGGTGGGGCGTGGAATGTGGCCAGGCGGGCTTTCCCCTGGTGATACACACGCTTTTCTGCACATTACAAGGGTCACGGGGCACAGTTGACCCTTTGGAAATGTCAGAGCAGCAGGCACAACTTTTTACATTCACAAATTCAGATGAACATAAAACGTAACATATTTTTTTATAGTGTAGTGGTCACTTTTTATGGTGTAGTGCATGGATCCCGGAACCTGACTGCCGGGGTTCAAATCTCTGCTCTCCGTGTAACCTCTTTGGGCCTCAATTTCTC
>CAUYSK010056070.1:0-12888 GCA_963575035.1 Avahi laniger
GTGCCATAGGGTTGGCCTGGCTCACAGCAACCTCAAACTCCTGGGCTCAAACAATCCTACTTCCTCAGCCTCCCGAGTAGCTGGGACTACAGGCATGCACCACCATGCCCGGCTAATTTTTTCTATATATTTTTAGTTGTCCAGCTAATTTCTTTCTATTTTTAGTAGAGACGGGGGTCTCACTCTTGCTCAGGCTGGTCTCGAACTCCTGAGCTCAAAAGATCTGCCGGCCTTGGCCTCCCAGAGTGCTAGGATTACAGGCGTGAGCCACCACGCCCAGCCTCTTCTTGACTTTTTGAAAGCTACCTTCTATCTTACATCCTTGACAGCTTTCTCTGTATACTCATTCTATATGGCAGACTCGTGTCCTATCCTTGATTTTTACTTGAGAAAAACAATGGTTTTCTCCATGGCTTCCCAAAACAAATGGTAAGATTACAAAAGGAACCGTTAACTTCCTATGGGATTCATGTCTTCCTTCTACAGCGGAAGGACTAATGATCATTCATGATCCTAAGATGTGGGGGATGTGTTTTATCATCTGCATGGCGCAGAGTCATTGTGACGAATAACTGAGATGAAGTACGTAGAGTAGCTGGCAATGTATTTAGCACATAGTAGGTGTTCCGTAGTGGAAGCTCCTCCTCATCCATGAGGGGGTGCCAGGTTTTCATACTTCTTTGAAACTCTGGAGATGGAAAAAAGGCCCAAGAAGTACAAGTGCTTAAAAATCCATACGTTCTCATTGATTCTGCCCATTTGTAAACTGTTGTTATAAAAACGCCACCATGTCAATATATTTTAGATGTTTAGATAATTTAACCAGTTAGAAAACATAATAGAAGAATCCCATTCAAGGCAAAAGCCAAAAGTTATTAATAGTTCTCTTGAGTTATAAGGTTACAAATTACCTCTATTTTGTACTTTTTAAAAATCTTTTGTTTTCTAAAATATTTTCTAAAATTAACATGTTATTTTAAAAAAAGAAATAACGACGAAGGGAAGAAAGAGCATTATTTTTAAAATAACTAAAAAAACCCCTCATTTTAAAAGGATAAAGGCCATGTTTCTAAAAAATTAAATGTCTCGAAATCTTATTTCCTTTTTTATTGAGCTGTCCAGAAAATAAAAAGGCTCCCAGACCCTTTGTTGTATATGTTTTAGATGGGAGGCTTATATTTATTATTCATACTTATTGGCATATAGATAACAGATATTTTTACTGATCATATTTTACTGGTTGAACATATTTGAAGCCTTTCATAATGAAAAGTTAAAAAAAGTTAACATAAAGAAAATACAGATATTCATACATTTAAAAGAATTAAAAGCTCTATAAACTTTTAAATTTATCATTTACTTTAAAAAATCAGTGAAGCAGAGAATAATGGAATTTCCCTGTTGGGCGGAGTAAACTCTATGCCCCTCTGACCTGTGAGATATTTACTTACTACTATTTAACCTGAGCTTCCTGAATTTGTTCTAGCTCCAGTTCAGAGGCAACATCCTCTGCCTCACCCCATGTCATCCCCATCCCTGAGTAGCCCTCTGATGAGAAAGCAGAATTATTCATTTGCATTTGATTCGAATGAGCCATCTTACTTTTAGGGCCCTCATTCCACTACCAGGGGCCAATCCAGGTTTTGTGAGATGAGAAGTTCATACCATAGGAATAGGGGGATTATTCCTCTGTTTTAAACACACACATACACACACATACACACACACACAATTAAGAAAAAAAGAAAATATTTAGAAGGGTCAGGTGCAAGTGGAGACACTGAAGCCTGAGTTTCATTAGCCTGGCAGTCAACATGCCTCTGGCCACACCCTGCATTTCCTCTTCTCTCATGTCTCTTGCACCCCTTTCACTCTCTCCCACACTCCTTTTCCTTTCTGCCGTGTCTATTTCATATATGTTTCCATGTTGATCTGTATATTTAGCACAACTCCCAGATCTTTAGCTTTAAAAATAAACACCTCCCCTTGTTTCAGGATTTTACCTGGCCTTTCCTACTCCAGTAAGTCCACCCAAAGTTATCTACGGTGGCGCAATTGTGAGATTATTTTTGTGAAAATTTAAGTTTACAGTCTTTTGAGATCTGGAGCCCTCTATGGCAGGCAAAGATACACATATTAGTAGACATGTGTGAGAGGAAATTTTGATTTCTGTCTTGTTCGATGTGGTTGTAAAACAGTCGGAGTCTACGTGCCTGGCGCCCCCTGGAGTTGAATACAACCGTCCTGTTTTATTTTTTCACACAACCATCCTGTTTTATTTTTTCATTCTCTGTATAAGGCTCTATTAATACAACATAATGGTGTTAAATGCATATTTACTTCTTGTAAATAGCTCTTGTTCAGCAAAATAATCACCACTTTTATTTCTTACAGCCAGTTTCCATTGTCCTCATAAATTAAAGGTGGAAAATCATGTCAGTGATGCAGGTTCCTCTCTCCCCCACCTGTTTTTTGTTTTGTTTTAGGCATTGGTGAAAGTCAATGTGAAACTGAAGCCAATGCTAGATTCGGTGGCTGCAAACAGAAGTAAGTGGGAAGAATTGCACCAAAAAAGGCTGCTGGTCTCAGCTGCTTCTCCCTCCACTGCCAGCCTCACAGTAGCCGAGCAGGAAAGGAACTAAACCTCCAAGTCAGCTGCTGCAAAACGACTGCGTCCTGAAAGGCCAGCTCCAGTCTAGCCACATCATCCTTTCGTTCTTTTAGCTCAGACAGACCTAAAGTCTCGAGGATGCGCTGGGAAGCATGGCTGGGCTTTCACCTTGAAGTGTGGTCAGCAGCAGAGAGAGCGACAGGCAGGATAAAGGAGGAGGTGGGGCAGGAAGCACGCTCCAGGACCCTCACCTTCCTCTGTTGGATACACATGGGCTGTGACGAAGGCTCTGGGCAGAGGACTGTTTTGGATCCAAGGACCTAAGGACTGTCGGCCCGGCTCACTCTGTGCTGAGGGAACACAGAACCGTGAAAGCGTCATTAGCGCTGCTTCATTTTGTACACGGCTCTTCTGTTCGTTACAAGCCAAACACTGCCTGCCTTTGCTTCCTCTCTCTGAATGCCCTTTTGTGCCAGACTGTCCCAAGAATCCTGATTTGTAATCTATGGAGGTATTTTATTTTTTATCCTAAAGCCTCTTAATGATGGATCAGAGCCTTTAGAATTGCCTACCTAAAAGATAAGCTATACTGTCGTTATAAATACCAGCCAATCCCAGTTTTCCAGTTTTCCCCCAAAAAGGTCCATAGCAGAAATATAAGCAAAAGTGTTTGTCTGATTATGATTCTACATTGGGACTGTGGTCCCCTTTTTCAAAGTTTTTTAATTCAACCTTTATTATAGACCAAGTCTTCTCTCAGAAAGAATGGATTAATAGACTTTAATTAAAGTAAGGATGAAAGAAAATCTATAGCTGGATTTACCACAAGTGACATCTAGGAACTATAGTTCCTAGGAACTAATTCCAACAGTAAGAGATATTTCACAGGATTCAGCAGAGCCATGGAGATTGAGCATTGACTACCTTGAGTTCTCCTAGTGATGAGTTTTGGTATCAAATTTACGGTTACTACCAGTAACCAACTTAAAGCGATAAGGGTCCTCAATTTTGGATTTTTCCTTTAAAAATATGCTTGAAAGATTAAGAAATAACAGTGTGGACAGAGAACACATATTCTATAGGAAGCCAGGTTTGTAATAGGGAAGAATAAACAGTATTAAATAGAGGAAATGACTAGAAGGTCTCTTTGCTTTCCATTTTACCTGAAGACATGGTATGTCTTATCCAAAGAACACTGGGCTAGAAGATAGACTTCAATTCCTAGCTTTGGCACTACTGACTGGGTAAATTTGAACAAGTCACTTGTCCAAGCTTGTTTCCCTATTTGTCTTACAGTAGGAAATGATTTTCAAACAGTTTTAATCTTAGAACTCTGTTCGAATAACTCTTTCAAGCAATTGCCAAGAAATAAAACACCAAAAAGCTGAATTCCTCTGTTTGAAGCAGGGTTTGGGGATCTACAGCCCCTACAAATCTTCATCTCTTTGATTACACACATGGTGATCCACAAAGGGATTCCGAGGTGTTTGAAAAATCCCTGAACTAGATGAAACCTGAGGTCCCTTCCAGCTCTAAAAATTCTAAAATTTACAAACCATTTTGTTCATGTTATTACTCATCAGTATCAGGTATTAACTATACAACTCAACTATTAAAGAAATAGAGGCCAAGTTATACAAGGGACATTGTTTTCCCAATACACAGTACACACTGGGGAAATGTTTGCAGAATGAATAGGCAAAATTAAGGAAGTGAGGGGAGAGCAGGTAAGTGTAGAGAAGTAAGATTCTTTATAGCAAGAAATGAAGTAAAAGTAGCAGGCAAAGAGAAAAAAAAGAAAGAAGAAAAATAAGAAGAGCAATAAAGGAAAGATAGGGACTGAGGCAGGTGGATACAGGAATTGCCAAAGGCGAGGTGAAATTCAATGCAAACAAAGAAAAATGGTATTTCCAACCCAAAAAATGAAGGTGTAGAATCCTGCCATCAATTGCTCAGAAAAGAGAGACACTTGAGCAGGGAGGGTTTGACAAAGGAGAGTAGGAAGGAGTGGGAGCCCTAAAAAATAATGTTCCTAGCTCCCCTTTACAGCTGTCTCTGCAGGGAAGACTGGAGAAACCAGAGGAGAAAATGAGTGCAGGAAAAGCTGCCTCCGCAGAGCAGGTAAGAGGAGGTTGTTCAGATTTATGGATTTTATTAAGCCAGTTTTCTGAATCACTCCACCATAAAGGAAAATAGCTTCTGCAGGGCAGTCTCCCCTCCTTCAGGTAAAGAACAAAGAAAGCATGCGTGGAGTTAGGCACAGAGCCTGGTCTGCGAGATCATCATGTGTCTGCAGCTCAGAGGCACTGCAGGTGCTCCTGTATATTGTGCCACATCGTGTTTATATCCCGGATGGGAATTGAAAATCAGTCCATGTGAGGCAGAGATGAGCCCACATCTGTTATCCTCCCCAACAATAAATAAATAAATACTCCAGACAAATGGATGCCAGTCCATCTAGAGCAACATTTTAAAGCATGTGCTTTATGATAAAACTGGACCCAGGGTCTGACAGAGACCGCAGGCAGCTACAAGCACTGTAGCCACCCTGAACGTTGATACTGCATATTGCTAAGGGGAACATAATTTATAGCACAAACCCTACAGCTTCCACTAAGGTTGAGTTTTCCTCTCATTTTCGTCCCTTTTTATTGGCTTCACTGCACGGTTGCCAATAGCAACATCCACTGGTAGCAAGGGGAGTTCAACACCATTGCAATCTGCCATACAGTGGAGCCCTGACAATGTCAACCATCAATCAAGTAGCTGTTTGTAATTGCCTCCATCTATTTCTCCTGTCTCGAGGTATCTTTCCTATTGCGGGTCAAGATGCAGAAACTGCTGACTAATGCTATGGGTCTCATCCTCCATGACCACCAACCAGTGGAAGGGAGGGTAGAAGCCTTCGTGGTGCCAGCAACCCTGGGGGTAAAAGATTGAACTCTTGGGGGGTTTAGGTATTTTTAATCTCATTTCTAAATAATTTTTAACTTTCCAAGAATGTGAGGTATGTGTGATTATCCATACACTCTGCTTTCCAAAACAGAGAAAGAGAAATTGTCCCAGTCCTTATGGTTAATGTTTATCTGCTATTGGAGGAAGGTATTTGAAATGTGAGTCTTTTTGTAAAACCTCAAACTGATCAGATCATATTTGCTTCCTCAGGTCTCTTGGCATTAATGGTTGAAATGACATCGTCCTACTTTTTCTATGAGATGTATTTTTTTTAGACATGATATTAATTCTAGTTAGCCAGTATGTAGATAATATATGCACAACCTACAATGCAGCCGGCATTCCTGGCAGATAGGGACAGCCCTCCCACACTGCAAAGGGCACCATCCAGTGCACAGTAGACTGGGACTCCATGCTAGCCTGGCTAGACCTGTAATCTTGGAACTCTCCAGGTCTCAGGTCTTCCATCTATTAAATAGAAGCACTGACTTTTTACTTCATTCCCACAGCAAAGGACCAAGATGTGTTTTGCTTTTTAAAATTTGTCCATATAATCTCCTTATTTATTTTTCTCAAATAAAATAGGAACAAACCTAAAAGGTCATCTTCTCACTTAGAGACACAATAAAAAGTTACATATATGAGGTAGACAGAAAAACAATCATACTGGAGATCTGTCTGAGCCTGCCTCTAGTGATGGTGAAAGATACGGTCATCAATACAATTTTTTAAAAATACACCCTTTTATTTCATAAAGAACAATTTTAGATTATTTCATATCATAGATATCCCATAAATGGTAGTCAATAATTTAGAAATGAATTTATTTTTAATATAAAGTGAGTCAAGAGAAGTTAAAACTACATGTGCATTTTCTGTTTCTAAAATCTGAAATGTCTACACATTTCCAGGTATTTTATATTTGCAAATACATTGGGTGCCAAATAATCTTTAAAATTTCGTGTAATAACAATATTATCCATTATTAATTCCACCAAAATTTAGTAGCATTTTCTATGCTTTATCCACCTACCTTAGGTAATTAAACAAAATCTGCTCCATTTGCTTTGCAGTACAATTATTTTAAAATCCATTTTTTCCTGCCAACTATTATGAATTACAGAAAGATAAAAACGGTTTCATCCCCAGTAATAGTGTGAAATAATTCCCTTCAAGTGAGACAGAAATCTAAACATATTAGGGAAAGATTTAAATATATTTTTAAAAAATGCTTTGGCTTGGGGGAAAAAAATACAAAAAGGATTCATTAAAGCAACAGAAAAAAACCTAATTTGGAACCCTAAAAACTCTGGCAGTGCCACTGAGGCGAAGCTTCACTATCTGCTTCAGAATAATAGTCTTTAAAGTCTTTTTCTGCCATGTGCTGTAAAGAAGTCCTCAAACTCAAACGTATCAGGAAATTTAAAGGTTAAGTGTGGCTACATGTGTGGTTTATGGTGTTTTGGCCTTAAGAAGGCTAAAATTTAATAAGCTTCCTAAATGAACAATAATGGGATCAAACACATAGATGGCAGAAACAAAATAAGGTGTATCTGGAGAATTTCGTGATGAGCATTTAGATTTAGCAGTGCCCAATGCTGTGCTTACATTGCTTGTGTCACGACCTTTTTTTCAGCTAGTAATTTTGGGTTGTACATTTTTTTAAAGTTAATTTAGAATGTTCTTGCATGTTTGGTACATCTCTCCACAGTGCTAAAGATACATTGTTTATTTGATCAGCATACCTACACCAATATTGTTGAATGTACACACTGCTACAGAAATATGTTTGTTTTATTAAGTAAATGAAATGCTTGCTGTGAAAAATGTGTTATTTGTGGCCATCATTTATCTCTGTGTTAATTTTCTGTGTATATGTGCATGTTACAATCTCAATTTTCCTTTTGCTTTAGTATAGATTTAGATTAAATCATATTTAGGTAAATTTTTTAAAAACAGCATAGTGTGGAAATAGAAGGCTAGGTTTTGTTGAGTCTCATTCCCTTGAGGGGAAATTGCTTTTGCCATTTTATTTAGATGTACAATAATCTAAAAAGGATCCCCTACTGACTTGCTTCCTGTTTATTATTGTTTTACCTGAAAGAAGGGAAATATGTTTCAATTGAATTGTTTGAACTCATTCCCTTTGTGTAGATTTCCCAAACTGATGATTCATTGTAAGAATACCACATTATAGACTGCTTGGCCATTTCACAAGCAACTAATCCATGATTTTGAAACAGTCTGCTTTAAGAAACCTAAATATCTTTGTTTTTAATAAAATGCTTGAAGTTTAACTAAAGCTCTGGAATAATCTGTATTTCTTTTGAGAAGGGTGATTTAAGGGCTAAAAGAAGGAAGCATGCGTACAAATACCTACAGTTTATATTTTGACTGTTAATTTAGCCCATTAAACTTGTCTTGATGTATGATGTTTGCCTGTGTGAGGATACCGGGATATCCCTGTTCAAATAGCATTTGAAAGATGACAAAAGCTCCTTCAAATTATTGAAGTTCTTCTGGAGGTAGGAAAGTCTGCAGCCAAATGCTGGGTTCCTGCGTCCGTCCGTTACAGATTGCTCAAATTTGCATGGGCGATTACACAGGGGGATGGCATCAATGCAGGGCCGCCAGCCACACTGACGCCATACAATTACACAACGGCTTCGGTGCTTAAACTTTAAAATTCTTACACCATTGTGCCTGTTCTATTAGAACGAACTGCAGCAAATGATCCAAAGCCAATTCAAATGAGCGAAGAGGAGGTGCCCAGGGAGAGAGAAGGGAGAGGTGCAGTGTGGCCCACTACTGGCCGGCGTAAGCAATCGCCACTGCTGGCCAGGCAACCACCGGCTCCTTTGTGCTTTTCAGTCTGCAATTTTAAAGTGGGGCCAACGATAAGGCTCAGCTAATTCACAGAGGGCTGTGAGGATTAATGACGGAAGTTAGACAAAGCAGACCTGGTACTGAAAATACTGCACAAACACAGGCCCTTAGAGTAGCTCTTGGTTTGGATGGTTGATTGATCTTTTTTTTAAATGCCAGAGTGCACGGTTTTGCCTTCTCTATTAATCCCTTTTATAAACCATAATGCTATTATGTTCTCCCTGGTAAGTTAATTTAGACAATAACACTGTAAACCCCAAAATACAAACTACTTGATCAAAAGCAAGGTGTACTCAAGAAGGAAATCTAATTAAAATATTAATAAAGCTGGAACTACAAGCAAAAAGAAAGTTCATAATGAGGTTAAATGTCTCACCATCTGAGCTAAATGTTCTCAAGTGTTGATTTTAGCATACAGTCTTTCCAAAAGTCTTAAAAGGTTGAACAGATACTCCTAAAAGTCATTCAACTACATTACAAATTTGGCACTAATTTATTTTTCTTTCCTCTACACAGTGGGAGATGGGGGTGGGGAATGGGGATACAAAGCAACCAAGCCTCCCAAACTGGCCATCCTGAAGCAAATGGTCTGGAATCAAAAGGAATAAAAAATAACAACTGGAAAATGGTTTTTCAAAAGGTCTTCCTTTATAAAAGAACATGTTTGACCATAGCTGCAGTTGAAATACTCATAAATTAACAATATTTACCAACAGAAAGTGGACACATTTACGGAATAAATAAAAAGACATACCTTCCAACTAGTTTTAAAAGAGAATAGATTCTACATACAAATAGAATTTGGAATTTGATCATTGCATACTTTGGCAGGCAGAACATAAGCATGCTAAGAAACATCATGCTTTCTGCTCCTCCACATTTTGCCTAAATGGAACTCTTCTACATGGTAAATATGTATCCCTTTGTGCAGCAAAATCCACCCTAAGTCCAACACCATTTTTTCAAGTTCTAATTCCTTTCTACAAGTCACTAAATCACTTTATTACAACCATCAGATGCCTTGCTTGAAATGGTATGATACATTTAACTTTTTGATATATGCTACAGCTTTTCAAAATTCTATTGCAAACAAAATGACCCTTTATGACATTTTATAATATTCCACCCTGTTTATTGCATTCCAGAATTTCTATTTAAAAAGGGCTTCTCTTACCTCCTCCCTGCAAAAACTAATCTATTCCCCAACTGCCTATCAGAGACTAAATAAAAGTCGGTCTATCACAGCAGCAGTGATGGTCATGCCAATTTCACAGCATGATTTGTGCACTCATTTCATTTTTAAAATGACCCTGCCCTCCATCTGTCTAAACCGAATGTCCTCCTTTTTTCAAGCCAGGCCTCTGGAGAAACATCACAGGAAATAGGGAGGAAGACATAGAATGGCCTCCCTCCTGCCCACTTCAGCTGCCATGCTCACAGGTAACAACACAAAGAGGAGAACCCCAACTGATGCCTGCAGAGATCATATAAAGTTGGAAGAGAGAAGATGGTCCTTTTATCCTTCATACATTTTCAAGAATCCATTTGAAAGTGAATGCTTTCATGATGCAAATACAACTCTGCAAAACAGAGAGTCGGGCTAAAAACATAACAGGCAATTTCCCATTTCCATGTTGTGTCGTCTTACCTTGATTTAATACCCAAGGTATCAGTCCATACATAAGGATTTTAAAATACTGAGCCTACATTTCCAAGGAAGAAGTATAGGCAGTCAGCCTTAAAGAAGATGTACCCTCTCCCTCACCTTATTATTGAGCAGCAGTAGTCAGCATCCTTCCATCCACATACCTCCCAGTGTTTAAGACACTAAAAGTGTGCACCAGGAAATCAGATTGAAAGAAGCCTCAGAATAGGGTTGTAGTAGTATTCCTCATTTGCTTTCTGTGGGTATCTTTGGTGAGTCAAAGTGCCAAACAACTCTTCTGAAATGGGTGCAATTCGTCCCTTTCTTGCTATTGATAACATTGGGAGGCTCCTTCCACCCAGGAAGACACAACTCTACCAATTCTTAGCAAAGGAAAAGACTGAATAAGGACATTAAATCAGTCATTTTACAACATGAGCAAACACACACATACTGAAGTTTCCCCCTAGTGATACTAGGTGACTAGGAGCTACACAACCCTCACTAGTCACTTCCTAACAGCTGCAATTGAACCTGGAAGGTCAAAGTCTACTGCCCATTCCAAGTTAGCTGGTTGTTGTAACAGATAATGGAGAAAAAAGACATTAATCTTCCTCCATACACACTTGGTACCAAACACTGGCCCTTACAAACTCATCTAATAGGAGATATATGGATTGGGTTATTCACCAGCATTTCTTATTGAAAGTAGCTCAGCTGCTACCTACCTAGGGGTGCTCTTGAGCAAATTATTTAAACCTTTAAACCTTTCTAACCCACAGGGTTCTTCATCTGTAAAATGCAGATTACAGGGTGATTATTAAAATTAGAAATAATATAGGTAAATAATCTATAATAAGTTGCCATACAATATGGTTGATGGCTCTGAAATTTAAATGTAAAAAAGATTTATGGGCAGAAATACAATTGAAGAGGCACATGAGAACTTGCATTGACGTCTCTAATTATATAATAAAGACATACTTTTATTGGACTATGTTTATCGCAGGTGCTAGAGAGACCAATGGAGATCATGAAAGATCAATGAATGTCATGTGAGATCAAGGAAAACATCGGTTTCTTAATGGCAGGGAAGGTTGGAGAGCCAGAGCAGTAGATAGAGCCAAGTTTAAATGTCAACATATACTCAGTAATATTTGTTGTTATGGAAAAGGAAGGCAAGAGATATTTGGATCCAAAACTGATCCTTTTCACAGTACCAATTAATATTCACCTTTTCCTCTCATTAACCACTGGAAATGACCGAAATAAGGACTACCGGTGGCTGTACTATTCTATTCTTAGAAAGTGTGTCCTCAGGGCAGCATAAAAAGAACTTACTCTAATTCCAGGGAATTCCAAGAAGATGACCTGCTTCTTCCATCCACTTCCTGAGAGAGGGAACTGGCAGTCACTACTTTTAGACATTGCTTTAGGCATTGCTTTAGGCATTGCCTTGGGCATTGCTTTGGGTACTGCTTTGGGCATTGCTTAATTGTGCAAACATTGTTTAACTGAGTCAGGAAGTCTCGAAACAAAGTTTGTAACTACCCTGACCAAAACAACATGGAGGCAGTCAAGTTCCAGCCATTAGAACCAAGACCGTGGAGAAATTAACCACCCCTTGACCTTACAGCTTCATTATACAATTTATTACTATAAAAGTTTCTAAGGAACTCCCACTCCCATCAGGTACCTCATGCTGTAACATTTCTGGTTTGACTGTATTTAGTCAATAGGAGGGTGGCACCCTAATTCCAGGAAAACACCGTGCCTTTCCAAGAAATAACATGAATCCCCCACCCCTTGTTTAGCCTATAATTAAGCCGTAGCTTAAATAGAGGGGCTAAAGAAATCATGGGGGCTGTTCTCCTCCACAGGAGGAATTCGTCTGTCTGTGGAGCAGATTTTCTATACTTTCTAAATAAAACTTGCTTTCACTTTATAATGTCAGCTCCCTCCTGAATTCTTTCTTGCAAGAAGCCAAGGGCCCACTTGGACTTCAAGTGATTCCCATATTGGGAGTCACTTTCCCGTGTCATTCCTATCACGACAACAAAAAATGCCATTAGTATGGATCACGCAGTGTACAAAGCTCAAAAACGCAAGGTACATCCGACAGTAACCCTTCCTCCCCTGCGCCAGAGACTGAAATGGCACAATACAAACAGCCATCAACCCTCGTCCTTAAGAAGCAGGGAAGACAGTTACCCTGCGTCCCCTAATGCCGGCGGATTGCGAGTGAGGGCGTGTCCGTGCAGAAGAGACTACGCCTCCCAGCATGCAGCGCGACAAGGTCCCGACCAGAGAGGCGGCTGCAACGGTGCATGCCGGGACGGGGAGTTTCGGCCTCTAAACGTCCTCAGAGGCTTCCTTTCCCCTCCCAGACAACCGCGACTCTGCAGTCCGGGATCTTGAAAGACGAAAGCAGAAATTGAGAGACTGACAACACTGATGCCTTTTTATTCCTAACGGGTTCCTGCCGCACCGAAGTAACCTCCGGCAGGCTTCCGTTTCCGGTTGTCCTGTTCCCGTGGTAACGAACACGCCCAACGTTCCTGGCCGATATGGCGGGGCTGAACGGCTCCCAGATACCTGATGGAGAGTTTACAGCCGTCGTGTACCGGCTCATCCGGGATGCCCGCTACGCCGAGGCGGTGCAACTGCTGGGCGGGGAGCTGCAGCGGAGCCCGAAGAGCCGCGCCGGCCTGTCGCTGCTGGGCTACTGCTACTACCGCCTGCAGGAGTTCGCGCTGGCGGCCGAGTGCTATGAGCAGCTGGGCCAGCTGCA
>CAUYSK010056071.1:0-36580 GCA_963575035.1 Avahi laniger
TGGGACTGCAAATTAGTGCAACCTCTGTGGAAAGCAATATGGAGATACCTCAATGAGATACAAGTAGAACTACCATTTGACCCAGCAATCCCATTACTGGGCATCTACCCAAAAGAGCAAAAGTCGCTCTATGAAAAAGACACTTGCACTCGAATGTTCATAGCAGCGCAATTCACAATTGCAAAGATGTGGAAACAACCCAAGTGTCCACCAATACATGAGTGAATTAATAAACTGTGGTATATGTATACCATGGAGTACTATTCAGCTTTAAGAAACAATGGTGATATAGCACCTCTTATACACTGCTGGAAAGCGCTGGAACACATTCTACTAAGTGAGGTATCCCAAGAATGGAAAAACAAGCACCACATGTACTCACCATCAAATTGGTATTAACGGATCAACACATAAGTGCATATATAAGAATAATATCTATTGGATGTTGGGCAGGTGTAAGGGAGGAGGAGGGAGGAAGGGACGGGTATATGCATACACAAAGAGTGCAATGTGCTCCACGCAATAGGATGGACATATTTGCAACTTGGACTGAGGGGGGACGGCCGGGGCAAGGGCAACACATGTAACCTAAACATCTGTACCCTCATATTATGCTGAAATAAAAAAAAAACACATAAAATATTTAACATAGACCTTGGCAACTGAGGAAATGCTCAACATAACTAGCAACCAGTATTTACTCTTATGGGCAGGGAAGGGATACTCTTTGGGCTCTTTTCTGTAGTGCCTTAGATTCAAACTCCTAATGCTTTGTTTGACTTCAAGGGGCCGATGTCATTGAGTCCAGCATGAGATTTACTGTCTCCTTCGAGTATTAATCCCCACCAATTACCAATTAATAGTGACAGTCACTAAACATTTCGTACCTAATGAACTGTGTCGTCTCCTCAGTAGGGGTGGAATGGCATGGCAAAGGAACTGTGTAATTCAGCTCACCAGACTTCCTTCTTGCTGGCTCTCCATGACCTCCCTACTAGGCTGCCTGAGGGGGTTGACTTCATTTGAAAAATGCAGTTAGAAATGTCAGTGTCTGGAAAGCCCTGAGCTCTAAAGCCTTCTTGGAACCATGGATACAAAGAATGTCAGAGCCAGTCTCCAGTGAGTACCAAATTTTAAGTCCTCATCTTAAAAATAGAGAAAATAAGAGTTAGGAAAGTGAGTGAGGTGACCAAGGTCACACTGCTGGGGATGTAGCAGTGAAATGAAGAAGTTAGGGAAGGGCCCTGCTCTTATGGAGCCAAAGATTCAGTGAGGGAGATAGACAACATTCAAGGAAACAAATAGTTCTCAAAGTGAACAGGGTACAATGATAAGGAATATTGGGCTTGGGGGATATTTTATATAAGGTAGTCAGAGGAAGTCTCTTTCAAGAAATGACATTTAAGCTGAGACTTGTAATATATAAAGGCACCAGCAAAGATCTGAGGCAGGAGGGTTCCAGACAGAAGGAATAGGAATTTCAAAATTTGTAAGGCAGGAATGCTCTTGATCTGTTCGAAGCTGAGTGAGGCAAGAAGCCCAGTGAGCTAGGGTGATAGTGGTGTGAGATGTGGTCAGAGAAGTGGGTGAAGCAAAATGTGCAGGGTTTAGGCCACATTTGGGGTTTGAATTTGATTATAAGTACAAAGGAAAGGAAGCCTACTGGGAAATTTCAAGAATTGGAGTGACAAAATTTGATTAATGATTTAAAACATCATTCTACTATCGTGTGGAGAATTGGCTGTTGGAAGATAAGAATAGAAACAGGGAGATCAGATAGGAGTTTAAACTCCGGTTAGGAGTTTATTTCAATAGTTGAGTTGCAAGATGGCTATAGAGTGAACTAAGGTAGGAGACTGGAGGAGAGGGAGAGAAGTGGACCAACTGGAGATACATTCACGAGACAGAATTGACAGGATGCTGGGAGAAAGTGAAGTAAAGGGAATGAATAATCAAAGATGGTTTTGCCCACTGTTTTGCCTCAAACAACTGGATATGTGGTAGTGCCATTTACTGAGATAAAGAAAACTGGGAGAAGAGACGATATGAGAGCATAAGGTTAAGAGTACAATATTAGATAGAATAAGTGTGAGAGGCCAAGGTGACATCCAAGCGGTGTTGTCCAGTAGACAATTGGGTGTATAAGCCTTGAGTGTTGTAACCACCCACTCATTGGCTATAACTGTATTGCAGATGCTAGAACTTCATGCTGCCACTCCACTACCAATGCTCATGCAGCCGCTGCTCATAGATTACAGAACTCTCTCCTGTGGAGCTGGGTATGGCCTTAGAGTCTTTTTTATCACCACCATAGAGGTGGTGCCTATGCAGCCACACCACCACTTCATTAGTGTTGGCATTCAAAACATCTATTTACCATTCCCATTGTGTTGTATTAGCATCTTTTCTTCATTAACCATCCCAGTTTATTTTTGGCTTATTGTAAAATGGAGAGTGAGTGAAATACAATTCATTTTCAGCACTTACTGAGAGCCCACTATATACTACCAGTGCTATGACTCTGGATTCATTCTTTGTTTTTTATTATTTCATCATATTATGGGGGTACAGATGTTTAGGTTACGTATGTTGCCCTTACCCCCTCCGCACCGAAGTCAGAGCTTCAAGCGTGTCCATCCCTCAGATGGTGTGCATTGTACTCATTATGTATGCATATACCCATCTCCTCCTTCCCTCTCCCAGCTGTCCAACATTCAATAAATGTTATTCTTATATCTGCACTTATTTGTTGATCAGTGAAACTAATTTTCTGGTAAGTACATGTGGTGCTTATTTTTCCATTCTTGGGATACTTCATTTAGTAGAATGGGTTTCAGCTCTATCTAGGAGAATACAAGAGGTGATATATCACCATTGTGTCTTATAGCTGAATAGTACTCCATGGTATACATATACCACATTTTATTAATGCACTCATGTATTGATGGGCACTTGGGTTGTTTCCACTGGATTCATTCTTTATCTCAGTCTTGTCCAGGTTCCTGTTTGAACATGGACCTTCTCCTATGCTTTAGACTTGACCTCCTCTACCCATTCCCTCAGATCTTGTCTCAAGTTCATTATTATTTAATAACTTCTTGTGAAGAGCACCAAATCTGAATACTTGTGGCTTTGGGTATGATTGTCTTTGTCTTCAAAACTATAAAACCAGATTTAGTAGTGTTGCAAAGTAGCCTTACAATGTATAAGAATTTGTAGTATCTGGAAACACAATGATTTGGCAAGTCTTGTTTGGAAAGAGCAGTGTTTATATGGAGTTAGCTAGATTTGAGTTGGTGGTATCAAACAGTAATACTACATACACTTTCTTACATTTATTTTGTGTTAAAATAATTTTTATGTACACAATCTCATTTTATTCTTACAGCACTGCTTCAGAATAGGCATTACTATCCTCATTTATCAGTCAGGATATAACCAGAGAAACAGAACCAGTAAGATGGATGGATAGATAGATGGATGGATAGGTAGATTTGTTGGAAGGAATTGCCTTACCCAGCTGGGGCTGCCAGGCAATTTCAAAATCTGTAGGGCATGCTGTCAGGAAGAGGACGCTGGAACTCTTGGGCATGAGCTGAAGGCACAGGCAGAATTTCTTCTTCCTCAAAGAAGCCTCAGTTCTGCTTTTTAGGACTTTCAACCAATTGCACCAGGCCCACCCACGTTATCTAGGATACTCTCCTTTAGTTAAAGTCAGCAGACTGTGGACTTTAATTATACTTACAAAATACCTTGACAGTAACACCAAATTCATATTTGATTGAATAAAAGAGGACTGTAGCTAGCTAAATTGCCACAGAAAACTGACCACAGTCTATTTTACAGATAAGGAAATAAAAGCTGCAGGTAGTAAGTTGCAGAGCTAGTTGTTTGGGCTACAATATCCCCTTTGGTATTTTTTCAAGTGCTTAAATTTCACATAATATTTGCAGCAAAATATTAGCGAAATATCTGGATTGGCTTAGCAAGAATAATCTAATGATGCACTATTCAAGAAGAGAGTTACTATTTCTATACTGTAAGACAGCCAAAAGAGTATGAGAATTAATTATTTTTTTCTGGTTTAAGAGTCTCATCATGAATAATTTCCAATATGAATAAGGCCTTGATTCCAAGTAAGTCGGTAATAGTAGAGTTGGCTTCTTTAATTCTTTGCACAGGATTGCAAGAGACACAAATCCTTAACATTTATTTCCAGCCCTGAGGCTGAACAAGTTATTTGTTTAATTATGGAAAGCTGAACTTTCATCTTTCTTTAATTGAGCATGGATAATTTGTACCTGTGATCAGTAGCCAAAATGTCATAAAATCATTTATGAAGTCTCATAGTCTTGAACTGTAGTAAAAATACCAGTTATTTTGTAGGTCTGTACAGTCATCATTTTGGGCAACCGTTTCAATTTGTTAGTAATTATTGTCAGTGCTTCATGACTAATGTGGTTTGGAAAGTGTCACAAGAAGTGCTATTTCTCTTTCGGTGACAGCCAGTACATTTAAGGAAGAAGAGGCCAGTGAGGAGACAGATGTTGGCTTCGTGGGCTTACGATTTGAATGACAATCAGAGATCAACAGATCATTATTTTTCACAGCAAGGAAAGGAGGAGGGGACTCAGAAATCCTGAACTAAATGTCAGCTCTCGGGTGCTTTTGGCTATGCATCCTAACATAAGAAAGCAAGGACATTTTTATTTCTTTTCTTCTCTCCAATCACACTCTAGGAAGACAAAGCTATTATTATGGGTTATGTCTAACCACTGAACTCATGGTCTTTAGTGAGAAGGCACCCTAGAGGCCAAAATGACTATTGTGCCTGTTTCTGCTATAAATATGATGGAGGAAAAGTTTTGGGCCTGTGATTTATTGCAGCCTTGGAGACAGTCAGCAGCCCATGTGCCTAGTAACAATTGTGATCTAGTCTAAGAGAAATGGACTTGATTGTACTGCCCGTGTAGGAATAGTCTATGTAACTTTGAGGGCAAAATTGATAGGGTAGTCAATTTTTTTATCTTTTTTAGGCAGAATCACCTTTTTTTTTTCTTTTTAAAAAGAATAGTTTACAAATTTAGAGTTGAGAGAAATACATGGTTTAAATGGAATATGTTTCCCTTGAGGTATTCAAAGAGTGCTTTAATGCCTTGTTTCTCAACCCAGATTATACAGCAGAGGGATCAACAGTCCAAATTCTTTACTATGGGGAAAAAAGTATGAGATAGAGGAAGAAGAGAGGGTGGGGAATAGTAGCTGTGGAGAGGGCTTAGCAGCTTATTTTTCTTCTTTCTGAGGCAGATTCTTGCTCTGTCACCCCAGCTAAAGTGTAGTGGTATCATCATAGCTCATTGCAACCTTAAACTGGGCTCAAGCAATCCTCCTGCCTCAGCCTCCTGAGTAGCTGGGACTATAGGCATGTGCCACCACACCTGGCCACACCTGGCCAATTTTTCTATATTTTGTAGAGACAGGGTCTTGCTCTTGCCCAGCCTGGGTCTCCAACTCCTGAGCTCAAGCAATTCTCCTGTCCTGGCCTCCCAAAGTGCTAGGATTACAGGTGTGAGTGTGCTTTTAAATTAATAAACAAGAATTGGGAAAGGGCAAATCCAGACCCATGGTGAGTTAGTGCCTGGAGAAGAATTGGGGTGGCTTGTGGCTTCCTGTCTGTGGAAGGAGTCTGGGTAAAGTGAGGGGGAGGGCTGAGAGAGGAATTGGAGAGAAAGTGGTAAAGTTTCTTTGACAGCCTAAGAATAAGTATTTTGGAAAAGGGGAGTTTCTCAGTCAGGAACCCAACAGAAAGGAGAAGGCACGCTTAACTGGAATTTTGTACAGAACTGAATAAAGGTACAATTTCACGACATGTGGGCAGGGCTGAGGCACCAGGAAGAGACAATGAGGCACCAGGTTTTACCAATAGCAGGAAGCTGTTATACTGCGTAGGTGTAAAGCATGGGGTGAGCATGGGGACCCAGTGTTAGTGGAGTCCCATGAGATCTGTAACTGGAAGGAGGTTCTAGACAAGAGTTGGTGTTGTAGAGGGATCCAGTCATTGTCAGAGCCACAGTGCTGAGGCTGGGAGAGACTGGGGGAACCAATACTCCAATCCCACTCTCCTCCCACCTTCTAGTCTTTCTATTGGTCAATCCAAACTGAAGTCAGAGGAGATAGGAAATCATATGATGCAGAGAAGGGCAGAGAATGATTTTGGGGAAACAGCAAAGAGAAAATAACCAGCCCAGGTGGAGGGCCAGGAGGTGATGGGACACAACGGCACTGGACTTGCCTTGGGAGCCAATTTGCTGAGGGACTTCAAGCAAATAGCCTAATCCTGTTCTGTTTCTCCCTGCCCCCATCAATAAATAGCATAATAACTTGCCCATTTCCTGGAGTTGTTATTGTTAACCTAAATAACAAACAGAGAGAGACTGTCTAAAAGAAAAAGATATTTATTTGGGAATAGTGCACTGCAATGAGAATAGTGCCATAGTAAACTAGGTGCATATTCAGGGAGGTAAAGGAGGACAAAGGTTTTCAAAGGAAAAAATGAGGAGGATTGCATAATTGTTTTGACATAATTATCCTTGGCTCCAAAGATCAATAACAAAGGTGATGTCAGTCTGAGGTCAGACACGCAGTTGCTGGCCAGATGTCCTTACAGAAGTATTTTTTGTATAAGGTTGTAATAGCCTTTTCACAAGGTTGTGGTTTTTGCAGTCTTTTGTGATAATTTTTGTTATCAGGTATACGAGCACGAGAACCCTTTCTTCGTGGCCTTCCCTGGCACGATTTTTCAGGTTTTTTGTTTTTAGATTTTTAACATTGGTGACTCCATTTTGATTCTGACAACTTTCACATTGTAAAAATCAGATGATATAATAGATGTACCTTGTTTCATTAATTTTATATATATGTTGTACTTTATAATTTCTAAATCTTCCTCATGTTTCTTATCTTATTTGTTTCTCCCATCCAAGCACTAACCAGGCCCAACCCTGCTTAGCTTCCTGTCAGACAAGATCAGGCATGTTCAGGGTAGTATGACCGTAAACTCATTTGCTTCTCAATACTGGCTTACAGGGTAGTCAAGATAGGCTTTATTATTCCTATTTTATAGCTAAGATAATTGAATTGGAGGAATTAAGTGATTTCCCTGAGGTTGTAAGGTTAATAGATCTTTTGAGTCAAACTTGACTCAAAAGCATGGGGTGAGCATGGAGACCCAGTGATAGTGGAGTCCCATGAGACTCCTACCATACTTTGAATGCTATTTAATTCAGCATTGTAGGTAGTTTTGAGGGACTATTACTGTCTTTGTGTGGTGTAAAAGTTCCAGATGAGAAAACTGAGACAGTACATTTTATATGATCTAGAGGAACAACATCCTTGATTCAGGCCTTCCTTCTTATCTGAGCATGCTTGTGGGAAGAAAAAACAGGGAGAGAAAGGGGTGAGCTCCAAGTTTTCTTAACCAGCCACTCCTCCTCCTCTCTGCAGAAAAGGCGAAGAAGGTATAGCTCATGGGGTAGCACAGCAGCAAATTGGAGTTGCCTTACCTGTATGCTTGCGCCCTTATAAGAAGGGCTGTTTTTTTTGCCATCTTGTTACTTACTTGGAGAATGTCACTTGCCTGCTACTGGTGAGGGGCAACTTTCCTTCCCCATACTGGTGTCTGGCCTGTAAATATGCCAGCCGTCTGGGACAACTCAGACACATGCTGTATTAGGGGAATTTTACCATCAGCTGCTTTTATGTGGCATTTCTTTCTTACTCAGTAAGCTTTCCCCTGACCAGGATTTGACTGCTCAAGCTCTCTGAAGAGTTGTGTCTATAAAAATAGTGTTATTGCATGAGGTGAACATGAAAGGGGGATAAGAAATAAGTTACCTGATGTATTCTGAGAAAGAATTGATTGAATCTGAGTATCCCAGGCAGGGAGGCACTCTTTGGGAACTGCCATAAACTTCAGACCACAAGGGCACCCAGTCTGGGGTTACTCTTGCAAAGTCTGAATAAATGGATCCACTACCACAGTTCTACCTCTGCTTGAATACTTTGGTCATGGGCAACTCAGTGCCCTGTGTGTTAGACTACTTGGTCTATGAAGAGTTCAACAAAAATGTACTTCACATCCCAAACTGAAATTAGAATGGGTGCCTCTCTGATTCTAGTTACTCTGCATCTGGTAACATAGGATTAGCTTATTTCAGCAGCAACATTGCACACTATTGAATCATATCAAGCTTACTGTCTACTAAAACCAGTTTACACTTTGTCAATTTTACATGACATACTGCTGCTAAATCAAATCTCAGACATTCTTCGCTTCTTGAAGTTTTATACATACCCAATCTTGTATTTATATGTCTGTTAAACTTTCTTCTATTTAGACTAGCTTGAGATCGTCATGAGTATTTTGAATTTTGATTTTGTCATTCATATATTTGCTCTCTGTTCCAGCAAAATTTCAATTGTATGTTCAATAAATATGTCCTCTGTATCTTCATCTAAATCATTGACAAAAATGTTAAACAGGGATGGAGGATAGGTTGTTAGATGCTTTGCTGGATTCTGGATGAGTAAAGTGGCGAGATGTGGAGAAGAATCATTTATGAAGAGTGACCATAGTATGTCGTAAAATGACTGAGTTAGTAGCAATGGGCCTGGAAAAGTATAAAGAGCCCATGAAAGAATTCATTCTGATTCTGAGGGATATAATTTGATCTGTTATTTTTATTTATTCTTCCCTGCTTTATTGAGGTATAATTGACAAATGAAAATTGTATATATTTAAGGTATACAACATGTTATGTTGATCTATGTATAGACTGTTGAAATGATTACAATCAAGCTAATTAACATATCCATCACCTTACATAGTTACCTCTTTTTTGTTTGTGGCAAGAATATTTTAAGATCTCTCTCAGCAAATTTTCACGTATATAAAACATTATTAACTATAGTCATAATAACCGATTGTTTTTAGAATATTGAGCTTTCTTTGCTTTTTAACATATGGTTAATTATTATAATGTTTCACGCATGCTTGAAATAAATTATAGATCCATTTTTGAATATGGAATATGATTTTAATACATATTAGATTAAACTTATTTCCTACATTATTTCAATTTTCTATCCTATTTTTTTTTCTACCTGAACTATCAGGAATTAATGGGGTACTTAAATTTTTTTTTTAGGTGGACTTCTCCTTTCTAACAAAATTTAAATATTTTGATTTATGCTGTTTGTTTTGTAAGAGGTTAAGTTGCTATCTTAATTGTGGATTATTGAGTTAATCTGTTTATCTTCTTTAATCCTTTTTTTTAAAATTTAGCTTTGTCTGATATTAATATCACAACTCCTAAACTCTTTTAGTTTGCATTTGCCTGATAAAACCTAGCCACCTTTTCATCATCAACCTTTTCAATTACTTAGCTTTTGATTTCCCATTTGAGACAGCATTTACTGTATTTTAGAATGCTAAGAATTGTAAGATGTATCATTAGTTCAATAACAGCTTTTCATAAAAACAAAAATACAGTTTCACTTGAAATGCGCACATAAAATGTAAGATATTTTGAATTCAGAAATATTAAATGTGAAAAAAGGTGTGTCTAAGACTATAGGAAATATTTTAGTTGGAATTAATTTTTTGATCTCAATTGAAAGTCTTTTTCCTCTAATGTGTGGATTTTTGCCATTTACATTTGTTGCCATAGTAGACATGTTTGGTTTTGCTTTGTCATTTTGTTACATATTTTCTATTTTTGCTCCTTGGCTATTTTCATTGCTTTATCTGGTTTGTGTTTTTACTGATTAGTTTTTTTGTGTGTACAATGAGTCACCACTGGTAATCTGGTAAGTTTATACTCTGTATTAGTTCTAGTGGCTCTATTTTAAAATAATATACCTTATCTATTTTATAAATTTATCAACTTTAGAAAATAAAAGACTTTCCTCTATCAAAAATAAATCTATGCCTCCTTTACTATCAACCTTTTTCTATGTCATTATATTGACACATGTGAAATTTTATTCCAGTGTATTATCTACTTGTAGTATTTAGGAATAAAGCTAAAATGGCAGATTTGAAAAGAAAGGGTTAAAATTGGAGGTGGAGAAGGAGACCTGTTAGAAATTACTATAGAAGTTCAATGAAGGGAGTAGCCACATCAGAATGAGAAGGAAAGGGCCATATAAGAGATTATTGAGAAACCCATTTTCACTTTCACCTTTACTATAGGGCTTACTTCATTGAAAATGAATGTGGTCTATCCATACCATTTTCTTATTCTGTCTCACTCTTGCCAATAGATCACTCTCCTTGTCTCAATGTATTTGACTAGATCTGAATTCTTAGAATATTTCTATGGCGTATTCTAGTTTAGACATACTTGTATTTACTTGTTTTCCCTTCTGTGGTGATACATCTTTCTGATCTGTGTCTCCTTGAACATTTTAAGCTGTGTTTGTTTCAGAACCTTGTCATCTTTGTACTCGGAAGCTCCCAAAGTGTCTAGAACAATGTGTAGGCTCTTTCAGCATCTCCACTTAGTTCTGTGTGATTCACTGTGTGATTGCTCTGCAGTCTCTTCCTTCTGTCTCACTGACCTTAGCATCAAATGTAAACAATGCAAGCTGCTCAGATCTGCTTTGCCTGGACACTCTGGCAATCAATTAGCTTTCTTAAATGTTTGTTTTTAAAGCAAAGACTCTTTACTTTGTTGAGGTAGAGACAGAACATTCATTATCAGAGTAGATTACCATGTTAGTTTCTCCTCATAATGGGGGCTCTGTGTAACTTCTTTGATCTGAGCAGGTCTTGGTTGGCCAGCTCTGTTTTTCCTTACAGATTCATTTCTGAGGATCATGACAAAGAAGGAACTGGCAAGCGATGAGTGAGAAAGCCCCAACTGCAGCAGCCTTCATTCAAGCCTATGGAAATAGTTACAGGACTCCACATACAGATCTTCCCCCCAGAGCCTACATTTCTTCTTTGTCCCTCTCTGCCCTGCAAAAGTCATCAGAAAATTCTTAGCAATACTTGCCTTGATAAGAAATGTGATCCAGGGAGCAGGTCTCTCCCTGTCTTTTGGGAGAGGCAGTCTTCTTGCCCAAGGCAGAGCCACAAAATACGATGACAGTTTGTGGGAGACCCTCACAGAGAAGTACATTATTGACATTGTAAACATGAGGTCTCTACATGTGTGTGACTGTATTTTCTCATACATACAATCCTCTGTCTTTTCTGCATAATCATTAAGTGGCTTACTTACTATGTGCTAGGCACTGAGCTGTTTTGCATACATTACTTCTTTTAACCCTAATAACAACCTACTCATGTAGTAAATGTTACAAATTCCATTTTACAAACTTCAGATTTTAAAAAATCCAGGAGACAAAGTCATTTTCTTCAGGTCACATAGGCCATTATAGAGCTAAGAATTGCACCCACTGCACCCAAAGCATTAATTTCTCAACTTTGTGCATTCAGCTCCCAACCTACACTGCCTCATTAACATATCTCACAAAGAACTAGTGCGGGTAAATTTATACTATTAATATTAGCTACAATTTATTGGGACCCCACTATGCACCGACACTATTCTGATTATCCTAGATGAGTATAGACATTATTCTAATCCTCACAACAATGCTATAAAATATTTATTATCACCATTGTATTCATTTGTTCCATGTCACTTACCCAATAAGTAGCAGAACTAACTTTCAAATCAAGGTAGGTCTGTCTTTAAAAACTACTCTCTATTTTACTACCTAGTGGTAGCCTTTGGTGGGTAGAATGGTGGCCCCCAAAAGATATATCCATGTCTTAACCCCTTGTGAGTGTAACTTTATTTGAAAAAACAAGATTTTGCAGATGTAATTAAATTAAGTTTTTCATTATGAGCTCATTCTGAATTGTCTGGTTGGGCCCTTAATCCAATCACAAAGGTTCTTACAGAGAGAGAAGTGGGAGATGTGACAGACTGGGAGAAGATGACACGACTGTGTGAAGATGAGGCAGAGATTGGAGCGATGCAGCCACAAGCCAAGGAATGCTTAGAGCCATCAGAATCTGGAAGAGGCAAGGAAGGATTCTCCACTATAGCATTTAGATGGAGTGTAGCCCTTCCAGCACTTGATTTTTGGGCTTCTGGCCTCCAGATCTGGGAGAGAATAAATTTTTGTTGTTTTAAGCTAGGCATTTTGTGGTTATTTGTTATAGCAGTGACAAGAAACTAATGCATAGCCTATTTTACTTTGAAGCCATACAATTTCTTTTTCTTCCTTTTTTTTTTTTTTTTTTTTTTTTTATAAAGAGTATTAATATGTAAACCAGGCTAGAGTGCCCTGGCATCAGTCTAGCTCACAGCAACCTCAAATCTCTGGGCTCAAGAGATCCTTCTGCCCCAGCTTCCCGAGTAGCCGGGACTACAGGCATGCACCACCACACCTGGCTAATTTTTCTATTTTTAGTAGAGATGGGGTCTCGCTCTTGCTCAGGCTGGTCTGGAACTCCTGACCTCAAGCGATTCTCCTGCCTCGGCCTCCCAGAGTGCTAGGATTACAGGAATGAGCCACCACGCCCAGCCCATACAATTTCTTTAAAAACCTGACATGGTCCCCACTTCATCTTATTATGATCATCAGTGCCTTTAGTGTCCTCCAGCTCAACTAGTTTGTTTTCTGACTTCTTTACCTGTAGTGCTTGAGGACCTCTCTTCCACAGCAGAATCAGTCCTGGACATGCCTTTGTGCTTTTGCTCACTTTGGTCTTGTCTCTCCTCTGCTTGTGGAACTTGCTCTTTCTCCATCCCACTCCATAATCTGATGATCTAATTTTCAAGTTTAGCCTGACCAATACTTTTTCCTAAAATCCTGGAAGGAGAGCTGTAGCCAGAATTAATTTCTCTGTTTCTGTGTGCCCAAAGCAGTTTACTTATACTTCCACATATTACTTATGTCTGTCCATCCTGTACTGTGGTTAATCAGTTGCCTGTGAAATCCAAATGAAGGGTATCAATTACAATCTTCTCAGTGCCTTCCCTGGAGCCATCCATGAAATGTCTTCTGATGAGGACTGGCTTACCTCTGGATGCCCATGAAAATCTCTACAAAAGCATTTCTCAAATTTGAATTTGCAAGAGAATCGCCTCAGGAACTTGTTAGAAATACAGATTTCTGGGCTTCTTCAAATTCATTGCTTTGGGGGGAGGGACAGGAACCTCTATTTCTATCAGGCAGTGCAAGTAATTTTGATGCAGATAGTTGTCTGAGAAATAGTAGTCTACAATTTGGATTAGAAACTTCTGTGGTATCCACATAGTGAATGATACTTTTATGGATTTCTCTTGGGATATAACAAGTGACCTAAAATTACATTCTGCTTGGGAAAGGAAGAATCAAATCATCCTTTTAGACTTTGGTCAAAAGAGGTTGCACTTTTTTTTGTTTTTTGAGACAGAGTCTCACTGTGTTGCCTGGGCTAGAGTGAGTGCCGTGGTGTCAGCCTAGCTCACAGCAACCTCACACTCCTGGGCTCAAGTGATCCTGCTGCCTCAGCCTCCCAAGTAGTTGGGACTACAGGCATGCGCTACCATGCCCACCTGATTTTTTCTATATATATATTTTTAGTTGTCTGATTAATTTCTTTCTATTTTTAGTAGAGATGGGGTCTCGCTCTTTCTCAGACTGGTCTCGATCTCCTAACTTTGAGCGATTCACCCGCCTCGGCCTCCCAGAGTGCTAGGAGAGGCTGCACTTTTTATCCCGTTTCTAAACTCTGTCTCAGTCCACCTGAAATCCATTTCGTATTTCCTGAGCTGCTGAGGATTTGGAATTGGTTTCCTTATTTAAAACTCACATGCTTTGGGCTCTCAGCAGGCACATGGCTAGGGCTGCCATACTCAGACAGTGCAATTCTTTTCTGTCTCTTAAACGATTGCAAGTTCTAATTTTTCTGTTTAACTTGATTCTCCCTGTTTAACTTGATTTCAAACAGTTTGAACTATACCACTTTTAGTGTTGATGGAAAGAAAAGGTTCCCTAAATATCTATGCCCATTAAAGGAATAAACCATTGGGCTGTGTTTCTATCTTTTGGGACATTATGAATTTTTCCCTCCCACGTAGGAATGTCTTATGTCTTTGAAAACTTTTGTATAACACCACTCAGAGCAGAATTCAGTATAAGATGAATTAACTTTTCTTCTCTGAGCTTCAATTTCATCTCATGAAAGTTGGATAATTCTATCTACTTCGTAGAATAGTTGTGAGGATTAGAAAACATGATTTACTATGTAGAAAGCATTTAATGTGACATCTAATCCATAAGAAAGCCTCAAAGTGTTAATATTGTGATTATAGACATAATCATAATATTTAATATTTGGTTAAATATTTAATATTCATAATTTCAGATGTAACCTGAAAGTTCATTGTTGTCATCCCCCTTCTCATCGACATCATCTCTGTCATCAAATTGCTGGATTTTAATTCATTTTTACTGTGTGCTGGGCACATTCTAAGTACTTGACATTCTGTACCACTTTTCCTTTGCTGCCATAACAAATTACCACAAACTTAGAGCTTAGCACAACACAAAATTATTATTTCATAGTTCAGTATGTCAGAAGCCCAATGAAAAACTTATTGGTCTAAAATCAAGGTGTCAGTAGGACTGCATTCCTTTCTGGAGGCTCTAGGGGAGAACCTGATGCCTGCTAATTCAGGTTGTTGGTAGAATTTAGTTCCCTGCTATTGTAGGACTGAAGTCCCTGTTACTTTGCTGCCTATCAGCTGAGGGCCATTCCTAGCTTCTAGAGGCCATCCACATTCCTCAGCTTGTGGCCTCCTTCTGTAATCTTCAAAGCCTGCCAGGGTGCATTGAGTCCCTCTCATGCTTTGGAGCTCTCTTGCCACTTTTTCTCTGTCTGACTGTTCTGCTTTCTTCTTCCACTTTTAAGGGATCATCTGATTAGATTTTGTCCACCCAGCTAATCCAGGACAATCTCCCATTGAAAAAGTCTATAACCTAATCCATCTGCAACATCCCTTTTACTAGGTATTGCAACATATTCATAGGTTCTGGGAATTAGGATATGGACAGTTTTGGGGGGAGGGGGGCATTCTTCTGCCTACCATATATTCATTTTGTCTCATTGAATTCTCCCAGTGTCCCTATTTCATTGCTCCCATTTTACAGATAAGAAAAGAGAGGCTTAGTGAAGTTAAATAACTTGCCTAGGTTCCAGTAGACAGTAAGTAATGAAACCAGAATACAAATCCAGGCACTTTGACTACAGAATCTGCCTAGGTTACAACTATACTAGGTTGAGCTATAAGATGGGCTGTGGTACCAGGGCCGGGAACCTCTTTTCTGTATTTAAGGCCTGGGGCAACTTAAAAGACAAAAATGACTGCCCTGTGTTCGCCAACTTGGGAGATTTGATTTTCCACAGAAGGTCAGAGAGCCAAACAAGAGCTCTCAAGTCTGTCTCAAAGATGTATGTTTCTGACCAAGTTTTATTGACATAGGTCACAAATACTTTCTTGTAGCTCATTTCACAACTTTCTCACAATTTTAGACCATTTTCATTCTAATATTCTCACCACCAAAACTTTCACAGGAAGTTGGAGGAAACATTATTAAGAATAACAGTTTACCGCAGCAAATATATAGCATACCTTATGTGATCAGATCTATTATTTAATACTTACTCTATGCTAAATGCTAAAGGCCACTTAGTGACCCTGTGAGGTAGGTACTATTAAGAGCTGAATGTTTCAGAAAAGGGACCTGAGACACCGATAAACAAACTTGTTGGGATTTGAACCTTGGCAGCCTGATGCCAAAACCAGTATGCTCTGTAATCACTGTAATCTTTTCTTCTTAGATGGAGATGCTTGTATTTTTCCTTTTATGCTCTTGGCAATCTCCACACTTTGTCCTTAACTGTAGTATCTGATGCCAGACATCTTGACATTCAGGCTACTCTTCCATGTCCAGCTGAATGCCTTAATGATAGAGCCTAAGTAGCCTCTAGGCTTGTCAAAGGAGAATAACATTTTAAAACAAGTTTTCAGATTATCACCCAGTGGCTCTGTTTTATTCATATATAAATTTAGGGTACCGGACTTTTGTTAACCTGGAGTAGATAACACTCAGACTTCTCAGGTTTAAGTGGGGAGCCTAGAACTTTCTGCTAACTCCAACTGAATCCTTATTATAGTTTCATGACATGGGCTTTTGTGTAATATTGTTTCCTTATGTCTGTATAGGTCTCTACGCAAAACATATTTTTACATGTTTTCTAATTCAGTTCTCAAAAACATGCTGTATAGTAAGATCAGAAAAAATATCCATTTTAATGAGATGGTGATGATGATGATGATGAATGCTTACCATATGCCAATATGTCTACATATTTTTACCTTGTTTAATCTTCTCAAAATCCATTGAGGTAGGCACTAGTATTATTCCCATTTTAGAGATAAAGCTAATTGACTTTTCAAGAGCATCCAGCTAGTAAGGATGGGACTAGGTTTTAAACTCCAGGAATCTAATTCTCAGGACTGCATACTAAACTAAGCCTCAATAACTAAGTCTCAATAGCATTATTTCCATTCTGTAGCTGAACTAATTAAGATCCAGAGTGAAATCAAGTAAGGTTTGTTAAGGGCCACCAAGCTGGCAGTTCTAGGACTCTGACCAAGTGTCTTCCCTTCTATTTGGAGGCAGTAATGATATAGCAGAATTATATGGAATTAGGGAGAGTTCAAGTCACATCACGGCTCCGTCAGACAATACATGTGTGACTTTGGGTAAATCATGGATATTCTCTAATCTTTAATTCACTCAACTCAGAAATGGGAGTAATCAGACTTACTTCCTTAGGTTGTCAGCAGAATGGAGGTAACGTACATAAAATGCCTGGCATGCAGTGAGTAAATAGTAGCTGTTATTATTAGTCAGTGCTCCTTCCACCCCCAGCTGCTTCTCTAAATGAGAGTTGAATTCTGGTAGGTTTGGGATCTGCTGAAATTGCAGCTGATTGGAGGAAATGATCGAGCAGCCCTCAATCATTTTTTAACATGAGCCATAGGTTCTTGACAGGCGCCACCTGATAAATCAATGTAGGCTTAGTAGGAGGCTCAGAAGTGTGTCCTGGATCTGAGAAATAAAGTGGCTGAGACTAGGACACACAGTAAAGTTCTGATGAACTTGGCAGCTTTAAAGCAATCAGAACTGATAGTTAGGGGCTTATTAATAAGCTGTTCCCCTAGATGTGCTGCTGGCAAACATGATTTCTTCTTACCTCTTCTGCTGCATATAAACTCCCTCCTGAAAGATGAGATTCCAAAAGTAGTTCTGGAAAGCTAAGCAAAATGTGGTGGTATTGAGGAAATGGGTGATGCAGAAGATTGCTCTCTGTGTCAGGTAAGTGTTGGAGTAGACCACTGAAATATACATCAGCACGTAATTTTTTAAGGTTGATCCCTTGAGTAAACATTGATGAGCCGCAGAAGGAGAATTCTCTTCAGAATGATTTATAGTCTGTGGTGCTATGGTGTGATCTGAATTATCTTTGGAAGGAAGAGCAGATATTGAATGAATTTAAAGGATAAAAATAGGCAGATGAGCACAAATGCAGAAATGTCCTAGGTTTCTCAGTTCATTCTAAGGAGACTTTCAGGGACATATCCAGAGAAACACTGCTCTCTGATGCCTACTGGCACTGAATGTCGGACTGTAGAAATTTGTGAATTGTCTGTGCTCTGTTGAGGTTTGTGTATTCTTCTTCCTGCCAGCTTTTTGCCCCCAGAAAAAGAAGAAAACAAAATAACAGTAGTAGAAGAAGGCTTGGATATAAATATTAGGTTATTAAGTATGAAATGTGCGATCCCCTTAAGTACTAAGTTTGACAGTTCAATATCTGTGACATTTCACTTTGACACATCTTGTTTTATTTTTATTGTAAAGGTACATCCTCATTCTTTCAAACACGTGTTTTGACTAGTGATTATCTTTCAAAATTTTTTAGAACAATTTTTGTGCAACCATAGATAAGTCAAAAATCCGTATTATTTTCAAATATGAGTTCTGTCGTAAAACCAATACAACACAGACAGCTCAAAATATCAACAAAGTGTTTGGAAAGGATGTGTCTGATGAACACACAGTACGTTGATGGTTTCAAAAATTTCACTCTGGTAATTTTAATCTTAAAAATGAGCCACATGGATAACCTGAGATGAAGGTGGATAATGATAAACTAAAAATTGTAGTGGAAGCGAATTTGTCTCAACCAACGCATAAATGAACAACAAGGTTTGACGTTACTATTCCAACAATATTAGACCATTTAAAACAACTTTACAAGGTAAAGAAGCTGGATAGATGGGTACTACATAAATTAAACAAATGTCAAAAAAAGGATCATCTTGAAGCTTGCCTTTCTTTTCTGTCACGACATAAAGGCAAACCATTTCTACACCATATTGTTATGTATGATGAAAAATGGATCTTTTTGATAATTTCAAGCATTTAGCACAATGATTAGATAAATATAAAGTGTGGAAACACAGTCCAAAACCAAATATTCATCAAAGAAAGCTAATAGTGCCTGTTTAGTGGTCCAGTGCTGATATTATACACTACAGCTTCATGAAACCTGGTCAATCGATTGCAGCAGATGTCTGCTGCAACCAGTTGGACAAAATGATGAGAATGCTTGTGATTAAACAGCTGAGATTGATCACTAGAGACAGGCCAATCCTTTCACAAGACAATGCTCGACCACATATCGCACAAACAATACTGCTTAAACTACAGAGGCAGGACTTGGAAACTCTCTGTCACCCACCATATTCACCAGCCCTTACACCAACTGACTAACACTTCTTCCAGACTTTGGACTACTTCTTACAAGAAAAAATATTCAATTCTCAGCCAACTGTGAAAAACGCCTTTCATGATTTCATCACCACTTGCTCTCCAGGCTTCTTTGCTGCTGGCATAAACAAGCTACTGTTAAGACGATAAACTGTGTCAATAGTTTGGACACATACTTTGATTAATTGTACTGCTTCTTGTTTGAGATATAATAAACTAAACCTTGGATTCAAAATCGGACATTTCATATTTAATGACCTAATTGTAACATCTAACCTGTCTCGGTGCCTGCTTTTCAACAGACTTAGACTAATGTATAATTCTTTTAGATGTTTTAGGCATACAAGCAGAAGAAATGATCAGGTCAAGTATACCAAACTTGATTTTTTTGCATCAAAGTGAGTTCCAAAAAACCATTCTGATGGTTAAGTAGATACATGTATAAGCTCTAGAATCAAGCAGCTCTACCTATCTCTAAATCCCACTTCTGTTACTCAATAGCTATGAGTCTATGGGAAAGTTATTGTATTTCTCTAAACCTCAGTTTCCACTTCTGTACAATGGTAATAATTATAGTATCTATTTCATAGACTTGTTATAAAGATTAAATTATAAATCCATATATACTACTTAACAGTGCATAATCTGTAGTATGTGTTCAATGTTATGTCTTATGATCATTTTAGCATTTCTTGTCCCAATTCTATGGATCTAATAATGTTGGCAAGTTACAGTGGGACCACTTTATTCTACCATTCTTGTAAGTAGATATTTAATAAAAGGTCAACCTTCACTTTAGAAAGTAGATCTTCAGCTAGGCCCAGATGAGGCAATTCCCAGAACTATGTTTTGAGCCAAGGAGAAGGAGAGACAGCCTTAGGTGTGTCGACAAGCCCCTTAGGTATCTCCTGGCTCGGTTGCCAGGGAGAGGAGGCCCAGAGAACTTCATAGGCAACTGCTCCCACTTCTAGCCTGCTGCCAGGACAGGCAGAAAACATAAAGTGCAAGCCAGGCAGACCGCAGGTGCAAAAGCCGCTGGAGACAGGAGCCTGTTCCAAAGCTGCTTGGCACAGCTGTTAAAAATGAAGGTCGGCCAAATTCAGAGGCGTCACCTCTATTGCTGTCAAAGAGGAACACAAAAAAAGTGGATTTGGCAAAAGTTAATGTCTGATTCAGCTCTTCAAGGTGGTCAGCTAGTGTGCTTTGAAAGTATAGAATTAGACTAAATATTAGTTCACGCTCTGCTTTTACAGAGGTGGACACTCACAACTAGAGAAGGAAATGAATTGTCTCAACCCACACAGTTGTTGCTGCAAAGTAAGAATCTCTGGACTTAATTTCTATTGCACAGTACTGCTGGCCACTGCCTCTTGGCAATTTGAGGAATAAAAGTCACGCAAGAATCTAGTACACTGAGTTGCTTAATAGTAAGTTTCTGAAAAATGATATGAAGCATAAGTGTGTTTCTCTATGATCTTTTAAGTCTCCTAGATGGGTAGAATTTAGCTCACCCAAACCTGGGCCTTTTGTATGAAATGGTTTTTCTGGAAGCAAATGAGGGAATAGATATGATACTTGTTATAAGTTTTTGCCTTTGCTTAACTTTTGAAACTTGTAATATATGTGGGTTTTGAAAAAACCTTCTTTTTTAACAAAGGGAAATAATATACTTTCCTTTATATGAAAAGGCAGTACAGGTGATACTGTTTTCCTAAAGAATGAAACTGAGCTGTTTTTTTATAATAGTGATGATGGATTTGGTATGTGTACAGTACCATTATTTCGCTGGCCCCTATTGTAACTAAGAATGAACGTTTGCCAGGAAGTCAGCTCAGTTGGAGAGTACATCCCTGGTCCAAAAAAAAGCTGAGCTAAGTGTGTCTGGATGGGGATTCAACCCTTAACCTTAGATTCATCAGCACCACATTCTAACAGCTGAGCTGTAAGCATTCTCCTCAAGTGTTACAATTAAACACCCACATGCCCCATCTCTTGCAGTGCTGAATCCCTGCAGATCAGTCAAAAAGACTCTGTTCCTACTGGAGACTATGAAAGATCAAACTGCCAGAAACAGCAAGGCAAACAAACACACTGTTTGGCATCCTTCTACTGTCAAACCACGTTGGAAAGTTAGTAAGCAATTTCCAAGTTACCTGAATTCAAAGGTATTAAAATGACATTTATACCTTCTCCTTTTAAACCTACCCAATGGCTTGGGGAATAAAGTTATGCCCTCCAGAGCAGCACAGTCCTACCGAAATATAATGTAATTCACATCTGTGAACTACATTTATAATTTAAAATTTTCCAGTAGCTACATTTTTGAAAATGTAAAGAAATAGTGGACATTAATTTTATTAATAACAATATATTTAGTAATGTATTTTAGTTAAACCAATCTATCCAAACTGTTATCATTTTGACGAGTAATTCATATAGAAATTTTAATGTCTTATCAAATTATTTTCATGCCAAGTCTTCAAAATCTGGAGTGTATTTGATATGTATAGTTCATGTCACTTGGACTTAGTGCTCAATAGCTGTATTGGTCAGTGTAGTCCTAGAGCCAATGTGAAGACAAAGCCCTACTCAGTAGGGGTGCCAGGGCTTGCTAGCATTGTCTGGGACTGACCTCTAGAAACAATTGGTTCTCTTAGGAAGAACATCTCAACACCAACTTAGCAAGAATCAAAATAGTTGCTTTGAGGTAGATTTTCCTCAGTACTCAACAGATTCATTCATTCAGCTATCTGGAGGATACATAGAAGGATAACATATTCTTATAGGCCCACTGGGGGAATCAGTCTTTTTCTGCTCAAAATCTCATTTTTTTCTGGCACCTCTCTGTGGTAGCAGACCATCACATGTGCAGGTTGGGGTGTAAAGGGGTTCTGTACCATTCTTTTATCTCTGACCATGGCTGCTCTTGAGGATACGATACTCGATAAATATACCCACTTAAGTAAATGCTTGAAATTTAACTAGAGGATAATTTTACACTTTTTTCCCTTCCCATTATCAAATAATCAAAGGTTATTTCTAAGAGTGAAGCTGTTCTTTCTATTCACTATTTAAGACCATGCAAGAGAAAGTGATCTTGTCACTTCTAAAATTGTCCAATGCAGTTTTTGCCTATAGGCGAAGAGAAAAAGCCTCCCTTTTTTCCACAGAAGGCTAGTTTTGTCAATGGCTACAATTTTATTGTTGATACCTTACTTCTGTATTAGTGTTAGTGCAAGGCTCATAAACCTTAGCAACTTCATTACTCACCAGTTAGTTTCAAATGCATTTTACTGTCTTGAATCTAATGGTGCTCCTTGCAGAGTAGGCTCCATGTTCATAAAGGAAGGATTGCACATTCTGACTCCTGGAGGGATGGTACAGAGTCAGAGCCATGAGTTGTGTTTTTTTTTTTTTCTTTTAAGAGGGATCTTGCTATGTTGCCCAGGCTGGCCTCAAATGCCTGGGCTCAAACATTCCTCCTGCCTCAGCCTCCTGAGGAACTGGGACTACAGGCATGTGCCACCACACCTGGCTCACCACTAGTTTTTTAGTTGAAAATTTTGGTTTGAGGGAGATCCCTCAAGGTCTTTGAATACGGGACAAATTGCTTCCTCTTGTCACTGCCTTCCAATTCCATCGATGCAACCTTCCTTGTCTTCAGAGGCTGCACACAAGTGTGAAAAATTCCCTGGAGGTGGAACCAGGAGACTTGGTTTTCAGTCCAAACTCTTCTGTATCTTGGTATAAGACAGGGGTGGGGAACTTGTGGCCTTAAAGCCATGTGTGGCCTTCTGGTTCCTTAAGTGCAGCCTTTTGACTGAATCCAGATTTTATAGAACAAATTCTTTCATTTTTATTAATATACTTTTGTTCATCTTTTATATTTTTATTTTATTTTTAAAATGAACTTACTTAAAATACCAAAGAATAAGTTTCAATGAAATAATCCTCCCAGATGGAACAACACAATTACAACATTGGTAAACTAAAAGTGCTAAATTGATGACTGCTATGCTCATAATTTACTTCTAAGTTCCCCGCCTGATCGGAGCCAGGTACGCCAGTCTGTTATCAGCTTTGGACAATGGCGTACTGTATTTCTGTTTGAAGTGGAATTTGTGAATAGTCGTGCAGCTCCGCGGTACTTTTTAATTCTGTCTACTTAACAGCCCATCATGTCAAAGAAGACCAAGAAAACGCTGAAAGAAAAAAACTGATTTTTTAATGATGATTGGGAATTGCAATATTATCTTGTTTCTGCTAAAGATACGATACTTTGCTTGCTTTGTGATGGTGCAATACCAACGTTACAGTGCTCATCAGCATTATAACACTCATAAGGACCACAAGAATTTTAAATTAGAGGAAAAGGTGCAAAAGTTTGTATTGCAGAAATTAAAAGATGAAAAGCAAAGCAAAGATAGTTCTTTCAAGCAGCAATAAGAGCTGGAAATAATGCCAGCGAAGCAACTTATAAAGCAGCTTATACACTTGGGAAAAAAGGAAAGACATTCAGTGATGCAGAAATTGTGAAAGAAGGCACTGTTGAAATTGTAGGATGCTTAGACCCTGATAATATTTCAAAGTACAAACAACTGCTTCTTTTAAGGAGAACCATAACTGATCAGCAGCATAAATTAGTCTTCAACTTAACAGAACAACTTCATGCAATACTTAATGCATCAACTGATACTACTGACTCAGTGCAGGTTTTATACTTCATTTGAGTCATAACAGAAGATTTTCTTTGATAGAAAGAGTTACTCACTTTGGGCACTCTTGTGAACAGAATATGGGAAATAGATATCTTCAACAACTTTCAGGATAAATGTCATGAAGTTGGACTGAATTTGGTAAATTGAGTTAGCATATGTACGGACGGTGTACCTTCAATGACGGGAAAACATGAAGGGTTTAATGCACTGATAAAAGAAGTATTAACAGATTCAGATGCTCTAATTTTTTTCGTTGTATCTTGCATTGGCAAAATCTCTACTTTAAGTGACACTATGCAACAAGTTGTAAGCATTGTTAACTATATTTGTGCAAATGCAACAGGGCATGGTCAGTTTCGTAACATGCTAAAGTTGAACAATGAGGTGTTCGGTGTGGATTTGCCTCATCATTCTAAAGTGTGTTAGCTACCACAGGGACAGGTGTTAGCCAACACTGTATCTCTGTGAGAACGGATGCTTAAATTTTATGAAGAACAAAATCAGCAATGTGAATTATTGAAAGAAGATTTCTATAAGAATGCATTTCTGTGTGATACCATGTTAAATCAAAACAGCTCGAATATTCCTTTGCAAGATAAAACTAAGTCTATATATGATATGTAGCAAAAATCCAAGCATTTTGAAAAAAGCTATTTTTTTTCCAAAACACATCTTCAAAAGGAAATTTTGGATAAACATTTTCCCCAGTTAGCAAAGATCATTGATGAGCAAGATAATATATGTGAATCACTTGAAGAATGCACAGCTGTTATAGACCTGTTAATTGGAGAACATAATGAAAGGTTCAGTGACTTTGAGAATCATGACATCACACTCAAATTTTCATTTCGGCCTCACCAAGTTGATATCACCAAGGCACCGAAAGAACTGCACATGGAATTGCTTGAGCTCTCAGTAGACGACAGTTTAAAGTCATTGCTTGGTGCTAGGAAAGATCCAAGATACTCATGCCTTCAACAACATGCCCAAAAAATGCTTTGTTGCTTTTCACTCACTTATTGCTATGAATCTACATTCTCCTACCTAACCCAAATCAAGATGCCCTTAAGGTCACTAATGACTGATACCCATGTAGAGGATCAACTGACACTGCAGACCTCCATGCTGCAACCAAATATTCAATGTTTTCCAACAAAAAGCAGACACAAGAAAGTCATTAAAAGGTTAGTTAACTTTAAAATTAACAAATAGTTTTCATTTTTTTAAATTATTAACTACATAGTAGTTAGATTTTTTACAAACCAATACACATTTTTAAGTATACCTAATTGAAATTTCTTGAATGCAGCCTTATTTGATTACAACTAAATTAATGAGGCCTTCCAACATGAAAAGGTTCCCCACCCCTGGTACAGGATTTCAGACAGGTTGTTTAAGCTTTCCCAGTCTCAGCTTGTTTATCTATGAAATGGAGATTAAAAGGCTCAAGTAACACAGAGTTGTGAGAATTAAGTCAGACAACGGAAATTAAAATGATTTGTGAATTGTAAAGTGTTCTGCAAGTGTAAGGAAGGAATGTTTATTGGGCCCAAGAGGGGTGTGTACCTGTAAAGACCATGCTCATCCTGAGAGCCATTCTTGAGATGCAAGAAACTCGAGGTACTAGCTTAGACCCCTCTTTGGAGTACTCCCATTCTAGTTCAGTAAGCCAGTGATTTAGGAAAGACATGAGGCCTTATATGCACCCCAGCTGGTGGAATAATCCCTACCATCTTCTTGTTTGGTTTTCTGCTCTCTACCCAAATTTATGACATCATTTCCTCCAGGCTGTCACTGATGGATATTTCATCTTGGTTTCACCTGGATTAAACATTTTGGAAAGAGGAGAATCTTTGTATGTTCCAAGTCCAGGGTAGGTAGAATTGGCCTTATATATCCTTAGCCTCTATTAGAGGAACCTCTGACTTCAGTTCACATATCAGGCTTCTGATTACCCTGAAGCCTACAACGTGATGTGAGTTTAGATGGGAAATGAGTTTAGATAGAGCTCATTATGTTGCATTTCCAGAAAGCCTGTCTCCGAGATAACCAGCTTAGTTTCCTCTAAGGGAGCTTCCTTCCTTCCTCTTTCTCTTCCTTCCTCCTTCCCCCTCTTTGAAATCAAGATAATAACATTTGATATTAGGGTAACTTACTAATTTGAGTCCTTTGAAATGGCCAGATTTATGTATTAATAACACTAACCTGCAAGACTTTTGACTGTTGGAACCATACCTTATTCACATCTCTTATTCTTTTATTTCCCAGAACCTAGTACAGTGCTTACACATAGCTAAGTGTCTACTGAATTAATAGTGAATAGTAGCAATAGTAGATCCTTTGGAGGGTCTAAAATGTGTTGGAAATCCTACAGAAATACTCTTTTACTCTTTACAGTAGCAGATTATATCACCCCCATTTTATAGATGAGACAACTGAATGGCAGAGTGTTTTAAAAGATTTACCCATAGTCATGCAGTGGCAAGATGCGTGGATCTGAAATTAGGTTAGCACTGTTCCACAGCTCATGTATTTGTACTATGTTTCTGTGTATTTAAATACCTGCCTTTCAGTCAATGTTAAGTAGTTCTTCCTTGGATAACGTACCTTTTTAAAAAGGTAAAATGGCATTAGAACAGGGGCCAGGGGCTATAGAAAATTTATATTTAAGAAAGAGAAAGAATCTGACATGGAGATACTTCTTTTGTTCCCTAAATCTCATTCCACTATTAAATTTCCTCTTAATCTTCACAAAAATAACCAACACTTACTGAATATTTATATATCAGGCACTGTGATTAGTGCTTTGCATTCATTTAATTCTCACAACAACCTCATGAAACAAATACTATTATTTTTATAATCATCAGATGAAGAAATGATGACACAGGGGAAGCACCTTGTCCAAGGTCACACTGCAGATACTAGATTAATTTTAAACGTAGGCCCGTCTGACTCCAGAATGGAATGTCTTAACCACTTCATGATACTTTCACTTTTTCTGCCTTTATAGTCAGAAGCAGCAGTTACATATTAGTTTGTTTGTAATTATTGATAATCCCTATAAGGCTGTAAGCTTCTTGAGAGTTGGGAAATTTGCTTTAACTTCTGCATTGCCTCATACTGTTCAGCTGGTGCTCAAAAGGTGCTCATTTAAAATTAATACTTGGGCATTCTCAGACTCACTCAGCTGATCAGTCAGTCTCTCTGCAACACTAAGAGAAATGATTGTTTATATCTTCAATGACATTGTTAACATCATTTTTACGCTGTAGCAGACACATTTTGTGTCCTCTGCTATGACGTCTTGATCTACCATTAATTTCAGTTGTAGCTGTGTTGGAGAGGTCCCATGCAAGATTACCGCACCCCATAAGCACCTTCCATCTCTCTGCCTCAGGGCTTTGTTTGAAGGCACAGGAGCTCTCTAAATCTACCATTTGGGTAGCGCAGAACTGTAGGTGAGTTAATGCCCTAGGGGAAAACCTCGACCAGTAGAAAATAGAATGCAGGCTGCAGACTCCTCTCCTTGGGAAGAAAATTCTTCGGTGCATTTTACCTGGTCCCTTGAGAATTAGTCCCCAGCTGCATTCAACACCAGTTTCCCACAGTGGTTACCAGCATCTCTTACTGTTTTTTCCTGCTTCTCTATTTCACTGTCCCTGTTCCCAAACTGCCGCTTCCTGGGGATATCTCCAAAATAAACTCCTTGCACCCAAGTCCTTGTCTCTGTTTATTTATTTATTTATTTATTTAGGGGCGGGGACATATGAAAAACCAAATTAGATACAGGCCTGTTTGCTAATGGCTTCACGACAGAGGCCACATATAATGTCACATAATGTGAATAAACCATGTGGTTGGATTAATTAGAGAAGTCATTTCAGAGGAGATGGACCTTTGAAGGTCTTGGAGAGTTAGGGCTAAGGTTGAGTGGAGAGACAGTTTAATTTTCAGAATTGCTCTTTCCCCCTTTAATAGTTCACAGCAATGTATAACCAGTTATACTGATGAAAAGATGCAATGTTTAAAAGGAATGCAAGAATGAGTCAGTGAATTTGCAAGAATGAGTCAGTGAATTTGCTGAGAACTAAGATGGCTGCAGATTCAGTTTACCTCCATTATTAGCTGCATTGTCAATTTTGATGTAAAAAGACTAACCTGCAGTGCATTTCTAAGTCTGTGGTTCATAGCATTTGCTAGCAGAGACATTTATACAACTCTTTTTTTTCCCTTTGAGATCTCTTTCAGGGCTTTATTTTATAAAAATGCCAGATATGACATTCATAATCACTGAGCAGTCACCCCACCAAAAAAAAGCTGGCAGATGGCGTCATGAAAATTATATTGAAGAATATCCCTCATAATGATGAAAGATGCAGCAGTGAAGTCCTGGCATACATATGGGCGGCAGGAGGATTTATGCCTGGTGTGTCTGGGCTCATAATAACTAATGTATCAACTTGTTTGAAAACTTTTTAATTAGGAGGATCAGCGGGATTTGTCGATGAGTCATGAAGAGAAGACCTTTCACTTTCAGTAAATGAGGACATACTAACACAACAGGTGCGTTTATTCCAGTGCCCAGTGTAAATGGCACTGTTGTAAGGAAGATAAGGCCAACCTCTCCAGGCCAAATCAGGCTGCTTGATTCCTTCACCCTGACTGCCCTTCTTAGGGCAGCTGTCGCACCACACACAGGTCTAGTGGAGTATGCCATCAACTATAAATTTATATCTGACCTTGTCGCTTGCCTGATGAAAACCATTTGCAGGTTTTCTACTGTTCTTAGCATAAAATCCAAACACCTTACCATAGGCCATAGGGCCCTGAGCAGTTTGGCCCCTGTTTTTTATTTCTATTACTTCATTTTCAGGGGCTCTTCCCTTTACTCTCTGTTTCAGCCAAACTCATCCGACAGAGCCAAGCTTTTGCATTTTCATGCCTTGACACTTGCCACCCTAAAATGCTGGACCTACAGTGCTTTTTCTGGCCTTTTAAATGGATGGCTCCTTCAGTTCTCAGGTTAAATATTATCTCAGAAAATAATCTCATCCCCATTCTCCTACCCCCCTCATAGCATTCTCTGTCACAGTGAAAACTGCATTTCTTATTTCTCATTCTTGCTCAGTATTGGAATATAGTATTGTTATTTGAGGTCTTTGTGACTGTGAGGTTTACCGCTTTGAATTGGTTTTACTAGGATAGCACACTACACGGCACATTGCAGATACTCAAATGTTTATTGAGAGAAAGAGAGATCGACCTTTTCTGTTATTGATCAGTAGGCAGTCTATGACATCCAAGCACTAATTTAGTCCTCTCTCGCATTGGATAGGACTAATCTCTGTAACCAGTAGGATATTGTGGAAATCGCAGAATGTGACTTCTGAGGCTAGGTTACAGAATATATTATGGCTTTCCTCCTGTTCTTTCTTGGATCATTCACTCTTGGGGAAATTAGCTGCCATCTTGTGAGGATATTCAGACAGCCTATGGGGAGGTTTATGTGGTGAAGCTGAGGCCTCCTGCCAACATCCGTGTATGTGAGCTGTCTTTGAAATTGATCCTTTAGCCCCAGTCAAGCCCTCAGATAACTGTTGCCCCATCCAGCTAAGCGTCTAAGCTATAAAATAATAAGTATTTGGTGTTTTAAGCTACTAAGTTTTGAGATAATTTTTATATGACAATAGATAACAAATACACATAGCAATCAAAGCAATGAGCTAAACAAAACCTCATTAGAAATGAGGCATTTGGCCTTCATTCCATAGTCTTCATCACTCTTTAACCATTTTACCATCAGTGTCTTAGTGGCCTTGTTGTATACTAAGAATAGTAATATGGTATTTTCCACATTATTTGCCACCGTTTCCCCCAGTCTGTTATTTGTCTCTATTTGGGGTTATGCTTTTGATATTAAGAAGTATGTTCATTTATAGGTGAAATAGTAAGTCTTCTTTTCCTTTCTGTTTTTTCCTTTCTGCTTCTATTTTTCCCTTTCTAAAACTTTGATAAATATTCAATTGGTTTTTTAATGGTTTTATTTTTATATATTTAAATCTTTTAATATAACTTATTCTAGTGTATAATTAACCACTCTTTGTGTATAACTTTCTGGCCATCTCATTATAGGAAAAAATCTAGATTTTTCTCTTATATGATACTATGTATTGTATGGTAGAATTCAAAATATTGCTAAAGTTATAATAAATTGCATGTACTTGTTGTCTTTATTTATGTGATCTTTCACTTTGTCAAAGAAGAAAATATACATTGATTTACTCTGTCCTGTCATGCTGATTGCTATCTAGTATGTTGTTTTTACAAATTTCTTGCTACTTAAGTTTTAGATGGTTTATTTTAGATTTTCTATAAGCATAAAAGTTCACAGGTCTGCAACCATGTATCTTAGTTTGTCCAGAAACTTTTAACCCATTTTCTGGCTTGCTGAATATCACCTTGATCTCCCTTCCTTTGGGTTTGTGTTTGATTTGCTAGTCTGAACTTGCAGAAGTGTCAATTGTCAATTTTCTTTTAATTAACATCCTTATTGAAGCTGACATTCTATCACCCTCATTCATGAGTCTATTAGTAAATTCCTTAGCAATGTTCTTAAGGAAGAAAAAAGACCCATCAATTCTGTTGATACTGTTAAGTTTCATGCAAGTTCAAAATAAAATATCCATTTTGTGGAAGAAATTTTAGTTGTGATAAAGTCAGCTTATAATTTCTATGTTTGGAACTTGACCCAGGAGTTCAGGGAGTCAGTTGTCTGCATTTTGAATTGTTTCCAAGTAGCTGCATTTGATCTTTACAACCTGGTGGCGTCGTTCTGGCATTTTTACCTGTACTGTATCAGACTGGGTCGGCATCCATTGGTGACTCTGCAGTGAAGATTTCTGACAAATCCTGTCAGTTGTTTTCCCTACAGACAGGTTCTTTTAAGCATCTTGATCCTATAGATCCTATATCTTTTGTTCTTTCTGCTGGAAGATTTTCAACATGAAAAAAGTCGCCGTGGTACTGTTATATTCCATTTCTGCCTTTATTAGCAAAGTATTCAGCTAACACTTTGAAAGTGCCTTTGTGTTGTGGAGAGAGTTCTTTAAGATAGTTTGTGTACTTCTATTAACACCTAACATATCTTGCACTTTGTGCTTTAATAGTTAAAGCTATGTTCTATGTCCTGTTTCACATTATCTCACAGCATAGCATTCCGTCTCATGTTTCAAACTGTTCAATGGCCATTTTCATTGGCCTTGTTTCAGTTACTCAAACCAGCTATACTTTCTGCCACCACCTTTTAACATGATGCTACCTCTTCCTAGAATGTACTTGCTCTTTGTTCCTCTCTCCTTTCGCTGAGTTAATGGCTACTCATTCATCAAATCCAAATTAAAGAATCACTTGCTCAAGACTAGGTCAGGAACTTTTGTTATATACTCTGAAAGGACTGTGTTATTTGTCTTCTAATCCTCATTCATTTATTTGTATGATTATTTTATGTTTAACTCTCCTTCTAGACCACAAAATCCATGAGAATGAATGATTTCTAAATTATACATATGGATTCTAGGCTTAGAAATCTTGAACAGCTTGACCAAGGTCCTAGACAGGAACTAAGCAGCAGAAGTAGGACTTGAACCTAATTCTTAAACCTAAGTCTTCTGTTTCCTAGTTTTGTGATTTTTCTATTAAACACAGATGCTCTACACTTCTAATTCACCCTAATTTTTAGTATCTCTTTTATCTTTTTTTTATTTCAGAGTATTATGGGGGTACAAACGCTTTGGTTATATAAATTGCCTTTACACTGCCTGACAAGCGTGTCCATCCCCAAGACAGCACACACCATATCCATTAGGTTTGAATTTATCCATCCCCTTCCCCCACCATCTGCCCGACACCCTATGAATGTTACTTTTCGCATGTGCACATGAGTGTTGATCAATTAGTACCAATTTAATGGTAAGTACGTGTGGTGTTTGTTTTTCCATTCTTATGATAGTTCACTTAGAAGAAGGGGCTCCAGCTCTATCCAGTATAATATAATAGGTGGTCCATCATTTTTTGTGGATAAGTAGTACTCCATGGTATACATATACCACATTTTGTTAATCCACTCGTGTACTGATGGGCACTTGGGTTTATTGCACATCTTTGCAGTTGTGAATTGTGCTGCAATAAACATTTGAGAGCAGATGTCTTTTTTATTGAATGTCTTTTTGGCCTTTGGGTAGATACCCAGTAGTGGGATTTCTGGATCAAATGGTAGTTCTATTTTTAGTTCTTTGAGGTATCTCCATACTACTTTCCATAGAGGTTGTACTAGTTTGCAGTCCCACCAGCAGTGTATGAATGTCACTATCTCTTCGTATCCCCACCAACATTTGTTATTTTGGGACTTTTTGATAAAAGCCATTCTCACTGGAGTTAAGTGATATCTCATTGTGGTTTTGATTTGCATTTGCCTAATGATTAGAGGTGTTGAGCATTTTTTTCTTTTATCTTAAAGTAGTTGTTTGATTTGTTCCTTGCATGTGGATACCTCTGATCCACACCTCAAGTGTGATTGCAGCCTCAAGGTAAATGATAGGTGTATGAGAGATCTTTAAAAAGTTCATAGAAAATGTGTATTGTGAAGAAACTGTGCATGGATTTCAAAATTTTTTGTACCAACATAAACTTGTACTAATATGTCTAAACAGGATCTAGTTTGAGGCACTAAGAAGGATAAAACATCAATTTGAAAAGAGCCCCTATCAGAGTAACATGAATTCTGCTAAAATCAAGAACAAAGATCAAATTTATGGGAAAGCTTGGATGGAAGAATAGTGAAATAATTGTTGCTTTATGAAAAGTTTATGGGGACAATGCCCCAAAGAGATCATCAATTTACAAATGGATAAGTCATTTTAAGAATGGGTGAGAAAATGTTGATAATGAAGCCTGTTGTGGGGGAAGACTATCCACATCAATTTGCAAGGAAAAAATTCATCTTGATTGTGCTCTAATTGAACAGGACCAATGGCTAACAGCAGAAACAATAGCCAACACCATGGATATCTCAATTGCCTCCTCTTACACAATTCTGATTGAAAAATTAAAATTAAGCAAGCTTTCCACTCAATGGATACCAAAACCATTGCACCCAGATCAGCTGCAGACAAGAGCAGAGGCTTCAGTGGAAATTTTAAACAAGTAGGGTCAAGATCCTGAAGCATTTCTCAACAAATTCCAATAGGAGATGAAACACGGCTTTACCAGTACCATCCTGAAGATAAAGCACAATCAAAGCATTGGCTACCAAGAGGTGGAAGTGGTCCAGGAAAAGCAAAAGCAGAGAGGTCAAGAGCAAAGGTCATGACAATAGTTTTGCTGGGATGCTAAAGGTATTTTGCTTATTGACATTCTGGAAGGCCAAAGAATGATAACATCTGCTCATTATGAGAGTGTTTTGAGAGAGTTAGCCAAAGCTTTAAAAGAAAATGCCCAGGAAACTTCCACCAGAGAGTTTTTCACCATGACAATGCTTCTGCTCATTCTTTTAATCAAACAAGGGCAATTTTACGAGTTTTGATGGGATATCATTAGGCATCCACATTACAGTGCTGATTTGATTCTGTCTGACTTTTCTTTTATTTTCTAATCTTAAAAAAAATTTTGAAGGGCATCCATTTTTCTTTTGTTAATGATGTAAAAAAGACTGCATTGACATGGTTAATTCCCAGGACTCTCGGTTCTTTAGGGATGGACTAAATGGCTGTTATCATCACTTACAAACATGTCTTGAACTTAATGGAGTTTATGTTGAGAAATAAAATTTATATTTTTTATTTTTATCTTTTAATTTAGTTTCCCCACAAATTTTTTGAAATTCTTTTGTGTATCAGGGTGCCTATAGGTATGAGGGAGGGAAAAAGGAAATGAAAATTTTCCTTCTTCAAGAGTCTTTTCCTTTTAATGTGTTACTATTTTAGAGAAATGGATTGAGCTGTGGGAGATATCACCAAGAGATTCATTGGGTTGAGGTCTGTGGGGAAAGGTCAATGTGTTGTTTAGAACTTATTATATGTTTAGCCTGAACTCTGTAAGATCTAAAGACTGTTACACTTGGTCCAGATATGATTAAATGTTTGTAATCCTAAATCTTCTATTCATTAGCTTTGAAATTTGGGGCAGGTCCCTTTGCTTTTCTGGCTCCCATTTCCTGTCTAATTAATAGTGTGTGTGTGTGTGTGTGTGTGTGTGTGTGTGTGTGTGTTGGGGATGGAGATGATTGTAGAGTTATTGGCAGAACTTCTGACTGCAAGTCTGTAAAAAAGACTTGCTCTCTTTTCCTTTACATTCTTTGCTTAGTGAGCTAGAATGTGCTTTTGACTTGGGGATCTAAAATAGAAATATATTCCATTCTGTAATTCAGCTTTTCCATGAGTTCAAAGGGACCAGTCCCACCTGTCTTTGGATTATAGCAGTTTTGTGGGCATCATTGTGGGCCATTTCTCATAAGAGAGATTTGAATGCTTCTCTTATGAGGTATGTTTATTTCCACTCAGAATAATGAAATATTAGTACTGGTAGAGACTTTGAGAGTCAGTAAATATAGCCATGATTATTTTGTATATGAAGACAGCAAGACAGCTGAGGCTCAGAGGGGGAAAACAGAGAGCTGGAACTCTTAACTGAAGACTTTGGCCTGTAAGTCCAGTATTTTTTCCACTATATCAAGTGGCTTGAAAAGATTAATATTATGTCTGAATTAAATAATATTCAAATCTGGAAAACTTAATGAAGAATTAGAGTCTCTTTTTCTAGCTTCCCTTTCTGATAGAAATATTCTTTTTCTAATTATAGAAACAATACCTGCTCATTGTAACAAAATTCAAGCCATTCTGAAGTACACAAAGTAGAAAATGATTCACCACAATCCCAATCTTTCAGAGATAATCACTGTTAATTTGGTTCATGATTTTTAGGCTTTTCTTTCTCTCTTGAACATACATACAAATGTAAAAATTAGATCATGCTATACATACTATTTGCATCCTACCTTTTTCCTTAGCAATATTTAATGGACAGATGAGCAACACATGGATACCTCTTCTTGTTAGTACAACTAATTTATTCTTTTTATTGGCTAGATGGTAGTCTTATATTACTATACTATACTTAATCTTCTCCTGATGGCTATTTATATTGTTTCCAGTCTTTATCTTAGGTAATGCTGTAGTGAACATCTTTCTGCACGTATCTTTGCATATATGATTATGCATGAGAAGTTTCTGGGAACCACACTGAAGTTGATTATAGTATTTAGGCACAAAGATTGTATAAGTAGAGCAATATGGTTAGCCAATTCCTGTAGTAGGAAAGGAAGGAGATTTCAGACTAAGAGTGATTTGGGGTACAAAGCCACAGAATACATGAACCTTTCTTTGGTCAAGCTTTGTAGTTTTATAATCACAGTTTTGCAGGATCAGCTCAGTGCACCAAATTCCAGTTCAATGGATTCCACAAATTCTTTCTAGTTGCTCTGTAAATGGCTCATTCACTTGGCTAAAGTTCACTCTAAATGGATCTCCTCAGGTCAAAGACACCTAGAGTCTAGTTTATTCTTTCTAGCCCACGGTAGTTATTTTCCCTTCAGCTTTTTTATGAGACCATCAGATATTGTAAGGAACTACCAATTGGGTGTCAAAGAGTAAGGCAAAGAGGAAAAATATTACTCTCCTACTAAAAATTGTTATTTGTGAGAAAACAAGCTGATGATGTCTCTGAACTGGTTTTGTGTCCAGGGGGATCATAAGGAAGGGAAGAGTCCCACCATAGCATGGATTTTATATTCCCTTTAGTTGCTTGAACCTTGCTCTCTCTGTGATCCCCTAAAATATAGCCATGATTTCAGAAGGATTTTGTAGCTTCCCCACACTCTGAGCCTTAACTCAACTGATGTGGTCCATGTCTATGATGGAGGAGTATTATTTCTTCTTCAGCATTAATCCAGAGATTTATGCAGTCTGAGAGGGAGACATCAGAAGTCATCTGGTAGGGTAATTTCTTGTGTCTGGAATTTCTCTGTCAATGCCTCTGAAAGGTTATCTTCTTTAAGTGGCTCCTGCTGGTCTTCAGAATAAAACTGTCATTCCTGGCTTAGTGGTTAAACCATCTATAAATGTGATACAGATGACCTTTGCAATTATATTTTCTAACTCCTTTAAACATGCCATGTACTCTAGTCAGTCCTCAACTTCTACTTTCTGTCTTGGTTTATGCCATTTTCTGTGTCTGTTAAGCTACAATGGAATTATAGCTTAAATAACATCACTCCCACAATATCTTTCTTCCTAAACTCCTCTAATTTCCTGTGGCATTTTAACTGTACTTTTTTTGTGTCACTAAAAGTTTTCCATTCTATGTTGGAATTTTCTATGTATCTACCCTATTTCTCCTACTAGAATCTAAACTCTTTGAGAATAAGATTGTTATGACTATGCCCATTCTTTGTATTTCTTCAATACCCAGGGCATTGTCTACTACTTAATAAGTATTTATTTTGGAGGTGGTTGGATAAACTAATCCAGTCTTCAGTTGAATAGTCATGTGTCAGGAATACTGGACAAGAAAACCCACTCCATTTTGTGGACAACTGTAATTATCAGGCCATATGAATCTCATTAACAGAAAACAGTGCTTTATTTAGGGTACCTAAGTCACCTGCTTTTGCTCACCTACTTCCTAATTTTTTACCAGAAAACTGTCCTGTCAAATCAATGGGAGAAAAGTGGGAAGCTAGCCTTCCACAGACACTGTGCAGGGGGACAGCTACAACAATCTGATGTTCCAGGGACAAGCACTTCCAGTTTGAAAACTCTAGACCCCTCCTGTATTAGTTTGCTGGGGCTGACATAACAAAGTCCCACTGATTGGTGGCTTAAACAACAGAAATATATTGC